>JAUTDX010001146.1:0-69394 GCA_030844895.1 Ambrosia x helenae | reverse complement strand
ATCTAAACTCCCGAGCATACAGGAAAACCATGTTTTTCGTCGTGTGGAATTCCAAGAGTTGTTGTACGTCACTAAACGTAGGTTTTCTCAAATAATTTTTTTAAATATAGTTCAATGACGTACGAACAAAAAAAGTGGAGACTTTCCCTGGCCGTTCGGGCCGACATCTTTAGATTAGTCGTCCAATTATGTCGGAAGTTTGCCCGTAACCTAAGTGTCTAAGCGCGGCTGTGACCTTTTGAAACGTGGTAAATCCCAACTCACCACGCGCATCGGGCCTTTGTTGGAAGTATTCGTAATTATTTTCTAAATCGTTTGATATTCTTATAAATAAATTACGACTCATACGAAAACGCCGCCTAAAAATTTTTTTCATCGTATCTTGGTTCGGGCGAGAAGTAATCACGTACCAATAAATCATTTGCGGCTTGTCGTTCACGAACTATATACTTTCTACGCTTTGGTTCCGAGGTCGCTTCATCATCATCCGCTACAACTTTAACAAGTGTCTGAACGGTAGCCATTATCAACTCCGCACCGTCATCAGATGAGGAGCCCAAAGCGAGTTCAGCAAACGACGAAGACGAACTGGAACTTTGGTCCGACATCTTGCAAGTATTTTTAACAAAAAGATTGTTTCGAAAGGATTTTATACAAATAGGAGATTGTGGGTTTGAGTATTTTTGAGTGTGTGTGGTTTATATATATATATAGATTTTGGAAAAAAAAAATTTTTTTTAATATAACCGTTGCCAAACGGTTAGAATTATAATTTTTTTGTTTTTTTTTAATAATCAAACGGTCCAATTTTCAAGCCAATCAAGTGATGATGCCACGTCACCCAAACCCTTGCCCCCCCGCCGGCTTTCCCCACCGCCCACCCTCCCCGCCCTCCACTTACCGCCCCACGGGCCGGTGTTCCCGCCCGGGAAAAGGTCGCCGCCCCCCACTCCCCGCCCCACTCCCTCAAGTCTTAGTTCATGCCACTAAGATTTTTTAGTTTTTTTTTTTGTTAGTTTACTTTATTTTAGAGATGTTTTACATAGATAACTAAGCTTAGCAAATTAGACAGAGTGTTTGTTTGTGAAAGTTTTATGGCTAGATGGGGTTCAATAAATACAAGTATTGGAGGTGAACGATAGATGGGAATGGATGACAAGCGATAAGACGATACAATTCTCAGTAGACATGTTCGGAAATAGCTGATAGAGGCAGGCGAAACTAAAGGTCACAGATGTCGATTCAAATGGAGCAAGGTTGTGATTCCTAAAGAGAATTACTTCGTTTGGCGGCATGTGCAGAATGGCATTCCTACGGCTGACATCTAGTGACTAGAGGGGTGATAGTAGGGGACGATTATTGCAAAAAATGTGAAGCTAAACCTGAGTCGGTGGACCACATCTTGTAAAGTGTGTCTGGGCAAGGGCTGTTTGGTGGCATGTCCGTGAGTGGCTGCAAATACCGACTGTAATGGACATGGAAACGGTTGATCAAGTACTAGAAAATGGGGCGAACGCTGCAGGTACTAAAAAGAAGTGAGACGCAATATATGCGGTGTTTTTTGCGACGCTATGGAGACTTTGGTTAACAAGAAATGAGAAGGTCTTTAAGGGTACTAACTTACTACCAATCAAAATTGTACAAGATATAAAAGAAATGACATATCGGTGGATGCTTAAAAGGTTAAGAACTCAAAGTGTGGACATGAATAGGTGGTACATTTCAGGCGATATTGATACCGGATAAGAACTAATATCAGGTGTTTGGTAGGAGCAACGTATGTAATCCTGTTATTTGTGGGTTATATGTAGTATAGCACCCTTGTTAGGCCGGCTTGGTTTGTAAGAATTTTTGCTGATAAATGAAAGTTTCGTTTGGTTGGTTAAAAAAAGATAATTAGATACTGAGGTAAAATATTATAGGTTTAAGATCATAATAACTATTAGCGTAAACTGTAATTTGCATCCTTGTGATTTTAATAAGAGATCAACTTGAGTCGGATACCTTTTTAATCTTGTTGGATGAGTTCGCGTAGTCCTAATCTTTAACACTTTGTACACCTCTAGCTTAACGTTGTTTAGTTTAGAAAAATGTTAAAGATTGGACCACGTGGACTCATCCAACAAGGTTAAAAAGGTATGAACTCAGGGTGATTTTTGTTAAAATCACAGAGGTGCAAATTGCATTTTATTCTAACTATTACCTACAAGCAAAAATCAGTGAAAAATAAAAAGCAAAAGTTTAGTATTAGTGTACCAATTTCAATAGTATCGTCAATGTTCCTACAACAAATATCGAACCGACGTTAGTGCAGAGTCTCAAAAGGGGTAAAACGGTTGAAAGGTTTGGTTTAACCAAATGCAGGTCGTGGTGTCCCCCTATGTTGTTAAACGTAGAAGGAGGTTCAAGAGTTTTAATATTTTGATTGTTATGATTTTGATTTGAGGTGAACTCAAAGTCAGAATGTCGATTATAACTTTAAATGAAGTGTCATGTGATTTTGAAGAGCTATCACAGTGATCTGATTTTATAGAGAAAGAATCTTCTATTTTAGGAAGTGATAAACTCTTGGTCATTGTAACAACATAGGGACTATCCATTTCAGCCGATAAAGGCTTCCAAACTTGCGGTCAATAAGGTGTTGCTCCTCCACGTGCAGAGTGTGGACAACTGGAGGAGTCTACCGAGAAGGTGATAACAAGACAAGTCATGGGTTTTGTTATTTCTGCTCAATACTTGTTACCTTTTTGAACCTTTTTGCCTTTCAACCTTTCAAGCCAGATAGTGCAATATAATTGATTTAATTAATCCTAAACTACCCACGTCATCAGCCCCAAGTCAGAGGTGTTTGTGGCGCGTAGCTCAAAGGCTTCTGACTTATTACACAGCTTGTTGAAGTTAAAAGGGTTCGAGCGTTAAAGGCTTTGTTTGGTTTCAGGCGGTTACACCTCTGAATTTGAATTTGAAGTGACTATTGATGTGACAGGTGTCAGCCTTAGCAGGGACGATTATTAATATTCACTATCACTGTGTCCAGAAGTTAATATAATATTGTAACTTCTTATTTTACTTAATCACTTTTTTAATTTGTGCAATTTAGATCATTTACTCATCTTCCTTAGGGTTTCGTTTCCCCTTCTTCAATCAGGTTAGTTCTTTCTTTCCTTTCTTTCATCTGATCATCCCTCCAAGCATAATGGGTGCTAAAAAGGACATGGCAGTTAGTTTCTCCTCTCTTACTCAAGAGGAGGTTGAGGCTTTCTGTTTCGAATGGGGAATCGACCTTTCTTTTAACCCTGTTGCTCCCGGACTTGATAAATCGATTGATCGGTGTCCGAATGGTTTGATTACTTTATATTGCCGACATTTCGAGTTTCCAACCTTCGTCATCCATTTTCAGTTTTTGTTTTGAAGGTGTTAGAATATTATCGTGTTTCGTTCAGTCAGTTACACCCTCATGGGTTGGCCAGGGTGTTGCATTTTGAAATGCTCTATCATGCACTTGGTTACGATCCTACTCTCTTGATGTTTCGTTGTTTTTTCGTTTGGCTAAGAATGGAGACTGGTACACCTTTGAAACTTCTCAAATCGATGTTTGTTTGATCTCCTCGCACGTTACCACAGTTGGTGTGTGGAAGATGAAATTCTTTTGGGTCTCTGAATCAATTGTCCCGTTTTAAACAGTTTGGAGGCGTCCTGACACTATTCTAAATGAGATGGAACCATCGGAGTCTGAGTTAGACAAGAATTTCCTTCGGACGCTTCGTGAATGCCCTTCAAGGCTTCCCCCCTTCCTTGAACCTTTTTTAGTTTTGTCCGACATTAGCACTTGTTGGGATAAACAGGATCGCGATCCGGTTCCCATGAGGGGTGGTTGGGGTATGATTCTTTTTATTTGTGTATTTCATTTTCTGTATTTTGCACGGTCCTAATATTTTATTTCATTAGCTTTGTAGTCATGTCTGCCTTGGATTTTATCAAGAGTGACGATGTTTCGGACGCTGTGTTTGAAGATACCGAGGCAACTCCAGGAGAAGATGCAATGGTGAAGTATGAAAAGTGCAGGTTTGATGGGGTGAACTATACCAAGGTTCCGAATGTAAAGGGTTTCAGGAAGCCAAGTTCCTCGAAGGCTTCAACCAGACGTTCTAACCGTAGGTTGTTGAAGAATGTTAGACAGCCAAGTAGTTCTGAGCCTGTGGAAGTTAGCGATGAGATTGAGGATTATGAAGATCATGAGGAAGTTCAGTTTGATGCTGCTGAGAAGGTACCGAGTGTTTCGGTGAAGAAAGGAAAGGGTAAGAAGGTGTTTGGTTCTAAGGTTGCTGCTTTGAAAAGTACTGAAGGTTCTGCTAGTGTTAAGGGTGAAGGACTTTATGTTCTTGGGTGGAGTGTGAAGGTTAATGACAACTTTAAATCAACTGCTGTTTGTGAGGAGGTGTTGGCTCATTTTGCTCCTCCAAGTGTGAAAGATTCGTTAGAGGCCATGGAGGATGACTTTTTGCTTTCGAAGATGGTTAGTGGGAGCTTGCAACCTTGTAGCTATGCTTCCTGAGGGTGTGACTAGGTTCAGGAAGAGGATGTTTGAATATCAAGAGTTTACGAAGAAGAAAGAGAAAATGAAGGCTTCCCTTGCTTCTCTGAAGAAAGGTGCTGAAGAGTATGCTGAGAAGGAGAAGACTCTTATAGGCCTGATTGATGAATTAAAGAAAGCGCAAAAGGCGAAGGCTGCTAAGTGTGATACTGCAAAGGCTGAGATTGAAGCAGACAGGGCTGCCCTGGAGGTTGAAAAGAAAGCTTTGAAGGGGAAAAGGGGAGGTTGGATGCTTCATTATCTCAAGTTTCTGAAGATAACCGGTGGTTGATTGAGAATGGTTTTTAGCAAGTGGTAACCTATCTTCTCCACTCTTCTGAGTTTAGTTCTGCATTAGGAGAGGTTTACACCAAGCTGCTCAATCATGGGAAGCATGTGGGCTACCTTGCTGGTTACAAGGCACACGAATCCGGGCAAGCATTGGAGCAGGATGACATCACCATCACAAAGGAATCTCCGCGCGTGTACTCACGCGGGGAATATTCGACCAAGCATCAGCTTTTAGTACGAGGTACGGACGATCAAGAACTAAGATGATTTGGTCAGATCTGAGCAGATCCTGTGCTAACCAGATGGCGCCACGTGGACTTTCAGCAGGCCAAGTCATACTTTTTCTCACATCAGCATTAATTGTTACCTGTTTCCCGCCTTTTTTATGGGCCGAAGACATCTGGGCCTGGACTAAGGCCCAAATTAGTTACACCTTTCGTGGGCCACATCACCCGTCCCATGCTTTTTCCTATAAAAAAGAGAGTTCTCCTTTACAAGGGGTCGCCGTTCATTCCATGCAGGAGATAGCATAGAGAGAAATACTTGTAATCAATTTGTAACATTCCCGAGCAATAATATTCTCCCTTTATAGTGGACATAGGTCGATCTAGACCGAACCACTTACATCCTCATGTATTCATTTTCATCACACACACACTACATTCGTTATCATCTCCATGGTTTGGTTTCGTCGTTAGTGTGAGCGAAGGATTATACCTTGAGCGAACACGAGTATCAAACCAAATCTATCCTTTTAGGACGGATTATACTGTTGTTTCTTCAATTTTTATCTTATTTGATGTTCTTTGACTTTTGATTCTGTGTATGCTTTTGGCATAATGGCAGGGGATATTCTTTAGAATATCCTTTAGTGACTTGTGAGTTTATATTTTACATATCTTTTTTGTCATTTTGTTAATTTTTCTATAAGTTTAACATAATTGTTATTTGATAATATAATATTAATACAAATTATTTGCTAATTTATAAATATACAAATTATAATATGTGGCTTTGAGTTGGATCATTGATTTGTTGGTGATTTAATCATTTGAATTTGTCTTCGCATAAAGTTAAACAGGGTGTGCATTTTTTAGCCTCTTAAGCAAGTTCTGATTTATGTTTTGTTTGTGAAATTGTATTTTTATGTTAATATTTTTTTTGTTCATTTAGCAATTTTGTTTGATAATTTCTTAAAAAAAGAATCATCCTCAAGTGAAATTCCACCTGGTAGTATGAATAGTCCTGGACCTATCTCTACTCTTTCTATGCCTAAATTAGTTGATTTGGATAATCTACCTTGGGATGTCGCTGATAGGATAAGAATTTTAGATTACCATCCAAATCAAAGAGATGGCACAAAAATAAAGTATTGGTTAAAACGATCGTGCCAACCACACCTGCATTTGGGATATTTTTCGGTGATAAACGTGAAGTCAAGTTTGCGCAATCGTATTAGTGATGATTTCTTAAACGCTTGTGTAATATGTGATGTAGAAGTGGCTGAACTTCTCAATATTACTAATGAAGATGTAATCGAGCGTTTCCATAAGATGAAAACACGTAAAGGACAACTATAATCAAGGTATGTTGTTATTATATTCAAGCATTCAATGAATGAAGTTATTTTATCGTCGTTTTATATCTATTTTAATTCCACCCGTATTGTGCCCCCATATAAAAAATTTCTGTATCCGTCACTGTTAAAGAAGAGGTGAAATATAGTTTTTAAGGGTGCACATTAGCAGTATACAGTGGGTCATGTTAGCGTAAACCTACTATTCAATTTTATGAGATTTAAACATATTTGAATTGAATTGAATGAATTGTGAATTTTGGAAACTCATAAGATAATCTCCATTTCTCAAATTATACACGTACAATTCACTTTCCTTCTCTCTCCCTCAACGTACCCTCCTTCCTCACTTTCTCTCTAAAACTCACCAAATTTTCATTTTTATCAAGATTTTAAGCTTCAAATATTCATCTTCTTTGAAGATTTCTTGGTAGTTTGCTGTTTTGGTGAAGCCATTGTTGAAGAACAAAAGCTTGGAGGAGGAAATCATCCAAGTGAAACTTCACATTCTTTCATACAATCAAGAATCATCTAGGGTATGATCTTGTTTACCTCTTTCTTGATTCTTTGTGTAAAAAAAAACTTGGTTATTACACAAGTTGTTCACCAAACTACCATGGTTTTTCATAAAACAACAAAGTGGTTTAGAATGGAAGATTTTGAAGTAAAATGAGAGTGTGTGGGTGATGTGTGAGTGTCGTGTGGGGTGTGTGTTGTTGATGTGTTGCAATGTGGATGTAAAATGTTAAGTTTTGACGGTTGTTTTTGAGACATCAAAAGATGATTTTGAATCTGATGTGAAAGTATATTTTTGCATAAAAACACATTTTAAAATGCATGTTAGTTTATCACGCTTGTTGTTGATCATTATGTGATACAAATAATAAAAATTAAGAGTTTTTGTATGTATAAGAAGTGTATACTTTTATATATTTAATCAGAAAGTTGATATTTTCACTTCAAAAACTTGGTTTTAAGTTTGAGTTAAGACATCACCATGTTTGGGTGTTTATGTTAATAAATTACTACACCCAACAAAACCTTAAAACGGTAATTTTTACGTCAAAAACAAAGTATTTATGAAATGATATAAAATTGTATGTTTGGGCTTATTTTGAGTCTAAAATAAGTTCCATAACGTGTGTGTAAATATCTTGGTGTATATACACATGGTAATACGTGACTTTGGCGCGTAGGGTGTTACGGTTATGTTAGACAATTTTTAGCCACACTTATAAAATAGCATTTTTATACGTGTATTTAGGTGAATTATATGTTATGCGTTAAAACGAAAACAACTAATTAAAGTTAATCATTTCGCTTGAAATGTGTACGCGACGACATTTAGAAAATTGTTGCCAATTATGCCGAAATTGTGATTTTGATCAAAATATATATATATATCTATTCTATCTATATAATAATTGAGGTTAACTTGGGTTGAATCAAACCCTTAGAGAGGGTTTGAGGTATCCATATTGAATATGGAGCTCCAACTTACTCACTATAAATACTCTTTTCTTATTTTAATTATCTACATTCTTCCATCACACTCTCTAACAAATCTTCCAACCAACATTCATCCTTCTTCTTATGCATTCTTGATTCTAGGTATGTAGTCTATTGAAACATAGAGTCGCACATCCATAATTTTTTATGCATTCTTGATTCTGTTCGATGTAGAACTAGATATTCTGTAGTGGTTTGTTAATAATCGGTCGAATATTACCCTAGCACTCTCCATTCTTTGTGCCCTCCCTATTCTCACGTATACTAACCTAGCAGATCTCTTCTTCATCATTATAGGGTTCTCTATACAGAAGGCATCCTGTCGACGATTGAAGGTTATAAATTCCACTGGACATTCTTAATTTTTCATCTATCTCCTCTATTAATCGCTCTTCTTTTAATATTCATTGTTTACCTTTTTATTGACGATGCTTTGGTTTTCCATCCTTTTAATGATTTCGATACGGTTATATTCAGATCTGTTTTTGCGTTTCGTTGTTGTCCATATCCGTTTAATTGACCTTTATGTTTATTGTCAGTTGGAGGGTTTGAATGTGGTCTTTTCGAATTGGGGTTTTATTTTATCTTTCAGATCTGTTTACAAAGTGCTAAAACTCGATTTATTGATTACTAATAAAGTTTGGTTCTTTTCCCTAATAGTTATTCTTTAAGTCTTAAATTTGACGATTCGTGTTCATATTGTTCATAACATGTTCATGCGAATTTATCTTATTTTGGTTCTTCATGAGTATGTTAATTATGTTTGATGCAAGATTATCGTGGATGTTTGTTGGTTTTTTGCTTGATCTAAATTTGAGTTGGATGTTGATTTGGATGGTGTTAATGGGCGGGCTAATCCGACTGGAGCATTAAAAGTTTGATATTATTTCTTATTCTTGAGCCACTTATTTTGGAAGGATATTAATTCAAAATTTGAATTCCAATATCAACTTATGGAATATGTTTTATTGCCTTTATTATGGAAGTCAAAGAATGTTTTTTTAATAAAACTTAGGAGCCAAGTTTGACCAAAATAATAATATGGGTACGTGGCTTTCTACTTTCGGCCGAAAGGTTTTTTTGAGTTTGTTTCAAGTTGTTAGTACATCTTTCATGTTAATAGTAATTGCATGGACACCATTATCTGTCTTTATTCACACCTTAAAAGTTCGGTAACTGGTGTATGCAGATATCATCGATTGTAGTATAATTGTTTTTGTCTTCATTCTTATTCAATCCGTGATTCATTCTTATAAGTAGATATCATCGATTATGGTAACTTTGTTTTTGTCTTCAAGATTTTTTTTTAATAATATATGTTTCTCTATCTATTATACCACAGGATTTGATTTGAACACGCAAAGGTTATTATGTCTTATCATAATGGTTCTAAGTTCTTCAAGATACTGCATGATCCTTCGGTGATTGGATGGTCTGATCTGCTTGAATCCGAAGGTATTACCATTGGCGAATATTGTGTATTTAAGTGGTGTTCAAATCATCGCAGGCTCTTTGTTACTAAGATTGCACAACAAGAAGTCATTGATTTTCAAGTTTGATTTAAGTTATTTTAATTTTTGTATTTCGAATTTATGTTTAATGTTATTGAAATACTTTGATGTTTTTTTATTAATGTCATTAATTTTTTTTGACCAAATTTATTGTCATTAATTCAGAATTAATGTTATTTATTTACAATAATAAGTGTTGACTGATGTTAATTTTATTTAATCTAGAATTTAAATATTAATCATTGTTATTTATTTAGATTAATTTATATGTTGACCGGACTTAATGACATTTATTCTTTTAACAATTTACCGAATTTAGATTAGCATCATCATAATTGTTATTTAATGTTATTTTGACTGAATACATAATGTTCAGTCAACAATGTTTATTTTTCCTACTAAATTAAAACTTGAAGGTCAACATATTGATTGTTCCTACAAAATTAAAAATTTAATGTCAATTTACCAAATAGTTTTATTTAAATACATAAAAAATTGACATTAAATAACTTCATTAATTATACAAAGTAAATATTTACATTAATGACTATGTTGACCGCAATAATGACATTTATTATTTTCTTTACCGAATTTATATTAACATTATGATGATTGTTATAAGAATTTTGCAAGGACGATTGCTGTTGAAATCTCACAATGAGATATATACCCACAAACATAACTCAATAATCACAATTACCATCTTAACGGCTTTGTTTGGTAAAAAAATTAAAAATAAGGAAATGTGTGTTGCTTTTCCTGAGATTTATCTATTCATTGTGATAAATGTTGACCATAGATATGTGATAAATGATAGTTACTACGTACATAACAAACTTTAAATACGAAAAAGAATGATATAAACTTTTATTTCATTCCTAATTTTAGTCTTAACTTTTTTGATTACACGAAGAGAACAATGGCCACTGCACAAGCACAAGAGTTTACCATGGTTAACCAAATTGATGTCAATCAAAATGATGTTGCTATGAAGCTAAAGATCATTCGGCTGTGGCGGCAAGTTGATCGTCGCAATCCTAAAGATGTTTACTCAATTGAGATGATACTCATTGACGAGAAGGTAATTCCAAGAGTAGTAGTTCAGTAGCAGACCAAGAGCAGTAGATCAGCAGCAGCAGACCAGTAGCAGTAGATCAGGTTGCTATGAGTGAGCCTCTTTCTTTTGAGCCTAATTCACCATCAGGTTTGGACTTCTAAAGAATATGATCCTCTTTCTCTATCTAAAACAAGTTTCTTTCTCTAAAATTTTGGATATTTTTAGGTAAAGGTAAGTCGAAAAAGGTAGCGGTTGCTTTGGGAATCAGTTTTGGCTGTCTTGCGGTTCTCGTCCTGTCTCTCGGGGTTCTCTTGTGGAAGGTAAGCATAGAGCTGAAGCAAAGCATTCTTGATATTAATGGTATGTGTGAATTTGTTGTCTTACATTCAAGGTCATACGAACGCGGTTACTATTACATATTTGATATGATTCAAATTGGAAGTGAGTTCAGGACAGAATTGGAGCTTATTACCAGTTGGTCGTATACACAGAAAAATAAAGATACAATGATGAATATTTGTTGCAGGGTTCCTCAAATTTATTTTCAGAAAGGAAAGATCTTGAATTTGGAGTCGGAAGTAGCAAGGGCCAGCAAGCTAAAATGCACCAGTTGTGGTAAAAAGGGAGCAGTTCTTGGGTGCTATGTGAAATCATGCATACGTACCATGTGCCGTGTGCATACGACATCGTGGATTGCAGATGGGATTGTGTAAGCAAATGCTTTGTGTGCACGTGCCGGCTTAGCCGTTTAAGTGTTATAAATATGTTCATAATTTTCTAAATTGTTTTTTTTTTAATATAATGACTTCCTTTTGCTGTGTCCAAACCATGCTTCTCACAAATTTCCAAGAGAAAAGAAATCAAAAGCAAGGAAACAAGTCGATGATAAAATGTAAGTATAAAAGCTGAACTTATTTGCAAATAATTGACCTTTTTTTTAATTTGTTACTAACATGTATTATGACTTCAGATTACCTACAAATCTGAATCTGTGCACAACATTGCTCAATGATGGAAAGAATTTGGTGCTATGTGGTTCAGCGCTCTCTGCAGAACAAAAGGTTGGTGACTAAACAACTTATATTAAGCCAAAATTTTATAAATTCATATTTTCATGGATTTTTTCTGATTTGACTTTTAAAATGCAGTTTACTATAGTTGACTTTGCAAGAACTAATGGAGCATTGGTGGCATCCATATAAGAATCGGGGGAATGGCAAAAGGTTCTGGAATGGTCCACCCAAATATGGGAACACTTCTTGGTGTATGTACTATGTATTTAATGTAGCAACCTAGCCATACCATAAAGTTGTTGCAATTAGTTTATCTACAATAAAAAAAAACTGATGGTCTGAGATGGTCTTATCTCATTTCTACTATTCAACTTACAGGTTATAACCACTAATGCTTTTGTGGATGCTGATGTGTAGCAAAAGATGGTACATGTTGCTGAAAATCGAAGTTTTAACAAGATTACTATAAGTATCCACTGTAAAATGAAGTTAATTGTCGTTTATGCCTAGACGGTAAGTTGTTGCTGACATTCTTTTAATAACTTTATCTTTGAACAATGGTACAGGTTGATGAAACTATTACTGAGGTTATAACCACTAATGAATGATAACCTCTAAAGAGTCTTCAGAGGTGTTCAGAGGTTATCATTCATCAGTGGTTATAACCTCAACAGTAGTTTCATCAGCAGATGTTGCATCAGTAGTTAACTACTGCTCATTCCAGTTGAGTAGTCTTACCGTGCTAATGTAATCAAAGATAATATTACTGATTGAACTGCATTTTTTAGCTCAAATTTCAAGTTTTATTAATAAGATATAATCCGTATTAACCCACTTTTAAGGTCTGTTCCTGATTGACCTGAATAGTTTGTAACAAGTGCCTACTGTACGGTAGATTTGACAGGGTATTTTTTCAGAAATTCGGTATCTGTATTTTTGGTTTGGTTCTTTCACCCGGGCTGATTTTATGTGATTCGTCTATTTGATTTACTTGTATTATGATACCGTTGTGTTGAATCAGCTCCGGTGATGAAGTAATTAACTTCAATTATCAAGTGGACAGCTAAGTCTCCAACAAAATCTCCAGTATCAGGTACCTTTAACAATTAGGTTTTGATTTGTTAAATAGAAAATATGAAGTTTGTATTGATTTAGGATTAGGTTATGTGGCCTGCCTTTTTAATTATTTAATTTGGTGTTTAATAATATATCATACAAATAGGAATATTCTTCAGTTTGAGGATGGTTATTTACTGGAAACAGTTGTGGAAGGGAATCAATTAGGGGTTGTGCCGTATTCTATTCGTGTATCAAATGATGGTGAACTTTATGCTGTTGATCCGGTCAATAGTAACATTGTTCGAATTACTCCCCCGTTATCTCAATGTAAGCTTCTTTTGAGATCCGATAAACGTAGCTTGTGATTAATTAACTACATAAGTTGGCATCATTATGCTATTTGTGTGAATCTGTGTTTAATGAATTGTGAATGCAGATAGTAGTGCAAGATTAATTGCCGGGTCGTTCCAGGGTTACATAGGGCATGTAGATGGAAAAACAAACGATGCTCCTCTAATATTGCACAAAATAGTAATATGTTGTTGATACGTCTAATCTTGCCATCAGAAACATCAGTGAAGCAGGTTTGACATCAATTTCATATTGTCACCTCATGAATATGACATACTTTAAGATAGGTGATTCTTATTTTAGCTCGTGAAACACTAATAACATGAGTATAATATCTATTTTGAATGTAAGATCGAATGCTTCAAAAGCTTATTGAAGAACAAATGTATGTATAGGTGTGACGACAATTGCTGGAGAAAATCAAGTGTAGCAGGGTACAGGGATGGGTCAAGTGAAAATTCACAGTTTTCAACTGATTTTGATGTAATTTATGTGAACTTCAAACGAGTGAATATTTGAGAACATAGGATAATGTGTCTAAAACTGTGTAAACGTGCCAAATCGTCTTGCTTTTTGGCTTTGATTCATTATGCTTTGATGTGCCATTGCTCAAGTTCGAATGATGATTCTTTTGAACTTCAAACGAGTGAAGATGACATATTTTACTGTAGTTTGTGTGAAGTTGAGGTAAAGTTGTTAAATTTGTAATGATTTCCGCAAAATGAATGATGTTATCTTATATATGGCAATCTTTGTTATGCACAATTATAGTAATCTCATATGTTATTGGTTACATGCAGCATCGTAGTGAAGGCCAACTAAGTCTTGCATTTGCCATAGAAATGGAAAAGCTGCCGGATGTTTGGTGATTCTTTACATGTACTCACTAAAGGAAATGTTATTCTGAACTTTTGTTTTAGTTATATCTGTTAACATGGGGGCAATTTGCAGTTATAATGTGAATTTATTATTGATTCAGACATGTCGAATTTGATTCAATCAACGTTGTGGCTGAACGAATTTTGACAGTTTGAAACTTCTCTATTATGAAATAGCTGATGACTTTGAAAAACAGAGGTAATAACAAAACATGATTACAATCTTTGTGTGATGTGTATGTGTACTATTGTTTAAATGAAGGTCGTTAATCATCACACATGAATATGTATATTATTACGTATATATACATAAGGTTTTTCTCAAGCTATTATGTTTATATCTATGAAAGTTGACTACCAAAAAAAAAATTTTTACTTAAATTTTTTTAGACCCAACGATTTTATATGTATACATACAATTATTGAATATATGCATATTTTAAACAGTTATAAGAAACGTTCATATGTGATTATATTATAATAACTTATAGTGTTTGCAAAACAATATATATACAGATACTTTACACATTAAAACTAATAAATCTTATACGTTTGTTTGTCATGTTAGAGATTTAACTACTATTATACAACACATGCATGTATGTATTTTAGCTCCTTACGGCTGTGCGCATATAATGTATATATGTGTGGCCCTCGGGGGGCAAAATTAAAGTTGCACTAATTCTAACGTTATTTTACTAATTTCGTGAAAATAATGGTAAAAATGACGGACGGTTAATCATGCATCATGTGGTGGCGTTGATAGCTAAAAGACAAGGGGGTACATGCACTAATCGGGTTTGTCCCGATTGCTAAGTGTTATGTGCCTTATGTCCAAGGCTTGATACAAAACCACTATCGAGCCGGGGGTCTCACTGGAAGCAGCCTCTCTTTTCCTACGAGTTAGAGGTAAGGCTGTCTACATCTTACCCTCCTCAGACCCTACATTAGCTTTTGCTATTGGTGGGATTAACTGAGTATGATGATGATGATGATGCATGTATGTATTTTATAAATTGTCACTTAATGTCATCTTATATTCATTTTCATTTTACTCGGGTACTTTCCGCGTGTACACGCGGGGCTCTAACCTAGTTTAGTATATTTAATGTATAAGACTTAAATTTTTGTGAAATAAAAGTGAATTTTCATGAATTAATTAGGTGTAACGGGTGAAAATGGATTTTTCATGAAAAATAGTCTTCTAAACAACTTATAAAAATATACTATCTTTTATATATACTTGGCAAAAATTTGCGTGAAAAATGCAAATTTTTTGGTAATTTAATAAATAAGTAATTTTTATTGAATATTATAAAAAAATATGATTTTTTGTAATATTTGATATTTTGGAAATGTTACTATGTAAAAATTTGCTAAGTGCACGTAGAATGAATGACTCATGGTGTGTATGCTTGACGAGTACATCCTATATTTAGGTGGGGGAGGTTATAGCATCCCGTTCCATATATGTTTGCACTTTTCTTTTATGATCCCGTGGTGTGTTTCAACGCTAATTTTACAATATCAGATCATACTAGTTTATAATGAACAAAAGAATACAATGGTTGGTAAAATCAATAACCACAAAAGACCAACATTTGAATTTGAGAGAAAAAAAGGGAAAAACGACAGGAAATCTTCCTGCAACAATAACAAATTATAATAAAACCATGAATAGGAATCTGTTTAGCCTTCTACAGTTTCAAATTAAGATCAACATGTTCCCTTACATCACCATTGCTTATTCCATCAGTCTTCGCTACTGGAAAGAAACTATGCAATGCTTGTTGCTTTAACCAATCAGTTTCAGCTGAATCTCTTGTTTGACCCTAACAAAAAGTCAAAGCGTAAAGAAAGTTAAACTCAAACTAAATTGAATGCGTTTTACTACAAAGGGGTGAAGTACGAAAATATTAAAAGAGACACAGGTCAAACAGGTTGAAAGTCATCGCGAAGTCTACTATTTATGTGTGTGATTCAAAGATGCACATTTATTATATTGTTTCCCGTATCATGTGTAACACAATAGTCATTTAAAGAATCTTCCAAAAAAGAAAAACAAAAGAAAGCATTCGTGAGTCACAACCTGACCAACCCGCTTCAACCTATTACCCAACCCGTCTGACTTGACATCTTGACAGGTCTAAAAAAAGGTTAAAAGATAACTCACTTGGTAAGATGGTCTGATTAATTCTCCTACGACGCAAGATTGAGGTGGAGCCAATGTAAGATAATCTTTAGAGAGATTTTCATCGATAAATTTCTTGGTCTTTTGATCCGTTATGGAGCCCAACCTCGAAGGGTTTTCTCTACGTACAACAAGATTCAAAGTCCAATTGTTAGAAAATCTTAAAAATTCCAAAAACAAACATCTAAATTCTAGTGCATTGGTTATAGACTAAAATGAAACCTTTTTATTACCTTCCACATGTAGTTGATTCATCTTGTTTTAAAACTGGTGGCACATAAATAGGAAGGATGTTTTCCATTGAAAAAGGATATGATCTCTTCATCCCAACCATCTGTTCAGTGTTCACCAAATGTATCAATATTCACAAGAAAAAATAATTTATAAAGTTTGAAAATTTAAAATAAATAGTAACATAAATTATAATACACCTTGTCTCCAACTGGCTGAAAAGATTTGTTGGCACAGTAGCTTTGGTTTGAAGGGGGCTCTATTTGAATACTCATGACATATGATGATGATGGTGTAGATCCTAATGAGACATTAACCTACAAACATTACAAAATTATATCACAAGATTATTATCGAAACTATGTAAGATTACAAAAAATAATATTTACTGAACATAAAAACTAAAAAAAAGACTACCAACCACTGATGATCTTTGTGCATGAAACTGTGGCCAAACTAATGGATTCGGACCCGGATACGGATTTGGGTTCGGCAGCCGGTGTTTCAACTGTCGTTGAGTAATTATCTTTTGAAGCTGAGCCACACCCATACCTCTTTGTGGCACTTTGTTATGCTTCAATTTTTTTGACGATGTGGTGAGTTCTTCATGAGGAGCCATAGTCCATGCATTCTAAAACACACTGAATTATCATGTATATATAGTGAAATATATGAATCTTAGACGAGATTCAATTGAATTCAAGAGATATCGGTGATCTAAACGAATCGTAGTTATTATTATAACAATTTGGAGGATAAAATAGTTTAGATAAGATTTTGTAGACTTAAGTTAAATGCATGAACATAATCCAAAATTAAATGATAATAAATATAAGAAAATCAGCTGTTGGACTTGAGCTGTCGGAGAGCTGGATGAGATCATTGCCAGAAATTCGAATTTCATAATCTGAAATTTCCAATGGTATATGAAATCCGTCACGTACATTGTTTTCATATATCTCCATGTTATGTTTTAGGGGCTCTTTTGTAAGCCTCTTAATGAGGCTCTTAACCATTCAACGCTGAATGATTCAGCATTCAACACGTTTGTTTCAGTTTTTGAATGAAATGGTTAAGGCTGAATTATTAAGATTTGAAATGTTGTTGAACCATTAATCACTGAACTATGTTGAACCTTAATGGGGATCTCCTAAGTCCTACCAATGTAGGACAAGAAAACTAACCATTAAGAGGTACAACTTAATGATTCGGCACTTAACCATTCAGACATCTTAACCATTCAGACCTCTTATTAATTCAGCACTTAATCAACCAAACAGTCACTTAGTGTTTTACTTTCATTTATTTATGACAATCGAAATAAACAAATAATAATATAAAAACTACTATATTGTACAAAATCAAAAATTATTTATCTATTCTTATCTTAAACTTTTATAAAACTTTTACTTAGAGTAGCTTCGAGATCTGATTTCTCGCTTCTATATATATATATAAAAGAAAAGACTTTTGCTGACGTGGCGTGCAATGGAGGCTTCAACCTTGTGTCACGTGGCATCATAATGGAGAGTTTTTGGTGTTTTTAAATTGTGGGTTAGGATCAAATACACAAGACACTTTTTCTAGGAAGGGTGAGAAGGATTGTGATCCATTGATCATATATTTGAAGGGTTGAGATTAGTTTGTTTGAAAAAAATAAATAATAAATTAGAGAAAGGGCATAAAAGGAAAACCACATTTGTTGACTTTCTCTCTCCACATGCAATGCACATGTCAATTCCCCCATCATTTTAAAACGTCTATAACTTTTTCATACGACATTTTTTTTTCAAAAAAATTTCACCATATTAACGAGCATTTTTTTTATCTTTAATATGAGTACCACATTGCTACATTAAAATTGAAAAAAAAAATCGTGCTAAATGGGTTTTTTTTCTCCGTTGTGTCTTTTGCACGTTCATTGTGTTATAGTATGCATGTGTGCTTTATAAATATGTTATTTATGTTTTTTTAGTCTACACATGATTTAACTTTGTCCATTGTGTTTTTAGTATGCTTTTAATTGTGTTTTACGCAAATGAGTTTTGTATTTAGGCGTACATTGTGTTTTATTATGTTGTTCATTGTGTTTAAGTCTATTATTCATTGTGTTTTAGTATTATGTTCATTGTGTCTTTTATATGTCGTCAATTGTGTTTTATTAGACTGTTCATTGTGTTTTATACCATATTGTTCATTGCATATTTAATTGGTACTCATTGTGTTTTACGTTATCTCCATTGTGTCTTACGCAAATGGGTTTTCAACTTTTTTTCCAAAAGTATTAATTGTGTTTTAATCTTCTGTTCATTGTGTCTTTATTATGTCGTCCATTGTATTTTACACAATTGGGTTTTTAACTTTTTTTTTCAAAAGTATTCATTGTTTTTTAGTCTTTTGTTCATTGTGTCCTTCGTATGTCATCCATTGTGTCTTACGTAACTGGGTTTTCAACTTTTTTTTTCAAAAGTATTCATTGTGTTTTAGTCTTCTATTCATTGTGTCTTATTATGTCATCCATTGTGTTTTACTAAACTCTTGATTATGTTTTATACCCTATATTTAATTGGTGTTCATTGTGTTTTACATTCCATTGTGTCTTATGCAAGTGGGTTTTGAATTTTTTTTTCAAAAGTATAGCAATATGGTACTCATATTAAAGATAAAACGACGCTCAATTTTATGGTATAATTTTTTTTAAAAACGGATGACGTATAAAAAAGTTACGGGCATTTAAAAATGAAGGTGGAAATGACATGTGACTTGCATGTGCATATGTTTTTTACAAAATTACCCCTCCCACTTGTTAATCCTTTGGACACATGTCATTTTCTAGTGGCTTCTCACCCTTCTCATTTTTTGTAGCCTTTGTAGAATAACCCAACCCTTTAAATTGTTTCTTTTTTAATTAAATTGAGTTATTTTAGGAAAAAAGAATTTAAAAATAAATTTAAAATTTTATCTCTCATATTTCCTCCTATAACTTTTAAACGTTTATATCTTTTATATACGGGATATTTTAAAGAAAAAAATTACACCAAATTAACGAGCGTTTTATTATCTTTCCAACGAGTACCATAGTGCTATATAAAAAACGGAGAAAAAATCGACTATTTTTTGTGGGGTTTCGTTCATACAGGAAAAAAACACACAAAGTGTTCATGTTATCACGTAAAATTAGATTTTGTGGTGAATATGAGTTATTACTGATTAGAATACTGTGAACATGCAATGATTGAAAGATTTTGTGGTTAGTTAACTTGTGCCGTTTGTAATAGGTTATCACATAAAATTAGATTTATCAACCCCGGGACCCTCCCGGGGTAATCAGCTAGTTCTATTATATAATAAACTAGATCATAGTCCGGAAGCGTCCCAGGGCTGGGATTGAAGAGAACAAGGTAGTGTTTATGCAGCCACTACATCAGCATGATCACCATCACCTCCATCTCCATGCCCTTCTTCATATCCTTTCACTAAAGCCTGTTCGTTTTAAAAATCAAAACTCATTACCAAACATTAAATTCTATAATTAAATAAAACAGAACAACTTAACATGATACATACATCACATCACTTCACACTCAATTTATTCATTCTAAATCATAGTATTCAATTTACTTACTGAAAAATAACAATAAATTAACAATAGCACAATTATACCTGAAATTCACCCAATACATCAAAGAGTTTACCGATTTTCATCACCAGCGTACAAGTATACCCTAAAAACAAAACACATAAATTAGGGCTTCTGATCTATATATGTATGAAAATAAAAAAAAACTGGTAAAAGAATGAAAAGGAAACCTGCGCCGATTAAGAGGATGATCTTAGACCTTTTGTATACAAACACTATAAACCATCAATAAACCTCAAAAGCAAATTTAAAATTAATATCGAGTCATCAAAATGCCAACAAAAGTCTAAACATTGACAGTGTTTATTCAATTATTTATACCTGAACATCCATCATCTGTTTTAACTCTTAAAAGCATCTGACCGCATCTTCTTTAGCGTTCTTACATGTAGTATCCAACGAACCAACCACATCTAAGTCACCCTGACACGACGCCGATGGCGGATGATAATCTTTCCTAAACAACCTTTCAAACGCGTCATCACTCCCTAACAATCATCTCCATCATCCAAATCAAATATCTCATTCATCAACACAGGTTTCAACACAACAATCAACAAAATCAGTACCAATGACAAACACAAACGCACCACGATTACCGAATAATAACCGTCTAAACAAATAATTCATCACCACAAATGCAATCGCATCGATAAAGTAAACAAATCAATAAAACAGCAAAATCAACCGCTGATTTCAACTCAGAAGCATGCAAAAGCATGAATATTATTCTTTTGCACTTCCTTCGTTAACTTAAAGCAATCTAATCCCATACCTAATTATCTCCAAAATTGATGTTAAAGAACATCAAAAGTTTACTTATATGTTTAATAAATCTTGATCTGTTTATACAAGAGGCACCGGTTATACCCCAGACGACTTTGGCTTTCTTTAGATAAGAAAGTTGTGATTTTTATTTCAAGATTGATAGATTTTTATAACTAAATAAAACCCATTTATAACAAACCACATACACTACTACAAAAACAGGCATTTGCTACGGCAAAATCCGTAGCTAATCCATAGCAACTACCGTTATTGCTACCGATTTGTTATGGATTTGGTCCGTAACTACAAGTCTCGTCGCTAATTTATTTGCTACAAACTTTAGCTACGGAAATTATATCCGCAACGGGTTTAGCTACCGAATGGGACATAGCTATTTTAGCCACTTATTTGATATGAAAAAGGTTTGCTATGGTATTTTTGCTATGAATTTTTAGCTACGAAGGTTTTTAGCTACGGGATTTTGCCACCTCTTTTTAGCTACGAAAAAGATTTTTGCTATGAATGTTAGCTATAGAATTTTTCTACGTTTTTGCTATCAATGTTGCTACAGAATTTAGCAACAAATTTGCTATGGTTCACTATGAAAATTTGCTACCTTTTGCATTTTGTTTGCATGGATGTTAACTATGGAAATTTGCTACGTTTTTTTCTATCGGTTCTAATTCAGAACATAGCTATGAATTCGCTACCATTTGGCTACCCCTGAAATTATATTAACGCTACCCCTCAATTTTCTTAAAACACCAAACACTCTCAAAGTTTATTAATAGCCCAACATAAAAAACATAGAATCCCATAAATACATAACTCATTGACTCGTTTCAACTGTTAATTATTGGCTTAAGCCCCATTTGTTGGTTAAAGGTAGAGGTGCACATATTAGCTTTTTTTTATTAACGATTCCGGGTATGAACGAGTATTAAGAGAAACCGGGCAGGATTCAGGTAACAATATTGTGGAGAAAAATCATAACCTATGTATCTGGGTAGGGTATAATTGGGTTCGGGTATAACCAGATATGGGTCCGGGCATTAATACCTAGTTTTGAAAAGTAACTTTTTATTATTATTTTGCATACAAAGAAATTTGTATAAAATTTATAGTTTGTTTGTAGTTTGTAAAAATAACTAAAGTGAATTACAAAACATAAATTCAACGAAGTACAAATTATTTTCTTTATAATACGAATGACTAAAACAGTTAAGTATAAAAGTTATAAAGTAAACATAAAAATATACTTTAAAATTTTATCGCCTATTAAAAAACCGGTATCAGGTATATGGTACAACCGGTTCCAATTATTTTTGGCTATAAATCGGGTACAGTTTCGGTACGTGTATATGAGCCAAATTGTATACATTATGGTGCAATAAAGAATAATAAGTTGACAACTCCATCAATACAGAAAGAGATTATCGATTGTTTCATTTACATTATATGAAAGCACGACTTTTTTTGAACGTTAACCCTTAAAGTTTGGTCAAGATCCACCACTAAGGCTCACGAGCCATTTCGAGCTTGATATGTGAAGCTCGGGCTCGAACTCGTTCATTAAACGAGACTCAAGAAAAGCTCGATCTTGGCCTCAAGATCCTTTAAGCTTGGTTCGGTTCGAATTTTTAATGAGCCGATTCAAATTATACCCATTAAGACTCAATAAAACCTTAAAAGTCACATAATTTCCCTTAATATATCAAGAGTGGCCCCATTTTGTATACATTTGTGATTTTTCATAAATAAATCTACTATTAGGTCTATACTAGGCATATAACTCCCACGTATATCGCTAGTATAAGCCTATACTGGCAGCATAGGCCTCGTACAAACTTATATGTAGTATATCAACTAATAACCTAAATTGGTTGTGTTTTATCAAGTTTAACTTTGTTTAACCAATTATGACTTCAAAGTATAATTTTTAAATATGTATTTCGTTTTAACTAAATTTAAGAAAAAAGAGTCTAGCTGGATTGTTTAATTAGGGATTTTGCTAAAGGTTTTACTACAACATTTTAAGAGTTAATTGTTTGATTGGTCCATGTGGTAGCTCCCACGTATAGTCCTCGTATTGGCCTATACTGGCAGCATAGGCCGTACAAACTTATATGGAGTATAGATCCCGTATAGATCTCTTATAGATTTATTAATGTAGTATAGGTCCTATGTAGGCCTCGCATAGGCTTATAGGGGTTGTAACGATACTTTTTTCCGAGTTTTGTAAATCCTCAATGTGTAAAACCTTTGAACATATTACACGAAAAAATGTGCACAATTCTACTATGGGTTCCAATATTTATTTTGGTAGCATACCTCTAAATACAATAGGCACCGTTGCATAAACACATGACAATCATGACTTTTAAAACTATAAAAAGTACCATCTATAACATTTACACAACCCCTATATTTGAAGCATACCCATTAGAAAACTTTACTGTTTTCAGCCATTTACATACTTCGTTTACTTGCGGTTTGGTTAGAGTATATGTTGCTTTTGGTTTCATGTGTTTATTATTGTTCTCCACCCAAGTATGCAACGACGGTCGGTTGTAATTTTTTCCAAATCCACTCTTACCTTGATGTTATCTTTTGTTTTTTGAGTATCCATGATTGTGTGAAAAAAAATTCTCAAAAACATTTTTCTCAATGTGCATTAATTCGATTATGACTATTTTCGGTTATTACCGATAATATAAAATTATTTTTTAAATATTATTTGTTGTTTTGCCAAAGAATCTTGCGGTGAATGTTGTTATAGATTTTGCAATGATAGTTTACGTTTTTTTTTCAAGATTTTGCTACCAAATTTGCTATGAAGATTTTTTAAGTATTTGTTTTCTCAACTCTGCTACCGAATTTGCTACATATATTTTTAGTTTTTCTTTAGTTAGTATTTAACATTTATTTTCATGACTTAGCTACGGATTTTGCTACCTATTTTACCAAGTTATTTTTATTATACTTTACTCCCTCAATTTTGCTACGGATTTTTGCTATGAATTTTATTTAACTTTTCTAGTTAATTTCTAAATAATTTATTTTCATGGTTTTGCTATGGATTTTGCTACCGATTTTTGACAAGTTATTTTTTTATATTTATTTCGTCAAATTTGCTACGAAGTTTGCTATGAATTTTATTTAACCTTTCTAGTTAATTTCTAAATAATTTATTTTTATGGTTTTGCTATGGATTTTGCTACCGATTTTTGACAAGTTATTAATTTTTTTATATTTCTTCAATTTTGCTATAGATTTGCTATAGATTTTGCTATGAATTTCATTTGCTACAAAATGTCCGTAGCTAAGTTGTAGCAAAATGCGTTCATAGCTAATCCGTAGCTACTTTGTAGCAAAATTTGCAACCGATTTGTTTGGTAGCAAACTTTCCTAGCAAATGCCTCTTTTTGTAGTAGTGATACAACAATAGGTTCTCATCAACAGAGTAGCAGCCAACGTCTCCTCCGTAAGGTCGTCCATTTCCGTCACTACTTTCCACACAATTTTCATTTTGAAATACTTAAATAAAAACACCCACAACGAACCTTCCACTCCCCTCTGACCAACCCCCTTCTCCTCCCTCCTGACGACATGACCTGGCGCGCAACCTATAACCCTCCTTTTGACCTTACGTGCGACCGTAACCCTCACACTTGCCTCCAACATGGCCTCCTCCTCCCCCTCCCCCCACCAAAAAAAAACCTAACTCTCCGACCTTGAGCACATTTCTGGCAACAACTGACGCTCGCCTCGATCCGACACATTCATAAATCTCAACTTTTGACGCCAAATATGTTTTCTCAAAACAACCAGTAGCTAAATCATACTCACCGAATTCAGGCCACACCATCCCTGTTTTATAACATATGAGGTGCGTTTAAAATACAGTACGAAGGTAATGAGTTGACTCTGTGTGTGACGGAGATTGGTGATGCTAATTGACACTATTATAGTAAATACGTTTTCTTTTAACACTATTATGCTAAAAAAACTCTACGTTTTCGCTGATTAATTGACGAACAAGAAATCACTCCTAGTAAAACAAATATTTTTCAGCTCTAAATTAGCTCTCGGCTCACACGTTATAACATGAATGGTTAATTTGTTATTGTCGTAACGAATAATATGTTGTAGCAATGTTGTTTATTCACACGGTATATGAACTGGAAATCAAATCCAAACAAGACAATTCTACAAAATGAAAGTAAAGGTTCTGAAACTTCTCAGAATTAACCTCCAATTAGCATTGAATTCAATTTTAATCCCTGAAAAACAATATTTAGCCAACATTTGTAATAAGAAAACAAACAACTCCAAAGTTATATGTATTTGTTTCACACAAAGTAGATTGATGTCCGTCAAACAAACGACTTCCTAACTCCCTTGGTACCTTTGTATTTCAAAGGACTCCAAACCAACTGTTTCCTTTGTAATGCCACAACCGTTGGATGCTTCGGCTTCCATGACCCAACAACATGAGAAGGCGGGCTCCCCATAAACTTGCTGCTTCTCGGTGCAGCCACAGGTGTTGCCTCTACACTCGTCGTTGTTGGCCCTTTTGCAGGTCCCAGAGGTGACTGCGTTCTTGAAGTCCGCCACACCCTTTGTGGGTCCCAAACAAACGATTGCCTGCCCACCACTCGGTCATTCCTCATCCGGGGTGCAGCATTATGTCTCATGATGGGAGTGGTCATCATGCTCGAGCTTGAGTTTGTTTCAGACTGAAAGGTGGTGGCGATAGAGGCCCGTCTTTTTGGCTTCAGGATTTGACTAGTCAAAGTAGCTGCAGCAGGTTTAACAGCAATGGAACCACGTCTGGCTCTTGAGAGTGGTTTCATACTTGATGATGTTCTTGACAGATTCTCTTTGTCCTCATTTGTCAGATTATGAGAAAAGGACTTCGGTTTTTGTGACGTGGCGGGAGACGGATGAGCTGGCATGAAATTACTGATTCTTCTTAGAGGAAGTCTCATCTTTGAGGAAGGGCCTAATGGAGGTCTCTTCTCTGATATAGTACTCAGTCCTTGTGTTAATGAAGATAGTGATGAGTGTGAAGAAGCCGCAGCAAGAGCTCTATTCTCTTGTTTCTGTCTAGTTTTCCGCTCTTCGGCTAATTGGTTTTCAAGATCCCGAACCTATGAATACAAATCAGATAACAGTATGTTAGATATATCTATTTATAATCCTTCCCTATTGATGGATAGATTCAGGTTGTATTTTATCACTAACTTATCAAGATATTTTTATTTAATTTAAACAAGCTAAAAGTTATCGAGTTATTCAAATCACAGTTGTTGACTAGTGACTCGACATGATATTACATATGTAAAAACAAAATGTAAGCATTATTAAATATTTAATGAGTTTTGACTCGATTCCTGACTCTTGGGCGAGTTCTACCATGATTTTTAAATGCATAAAACTTCCAAAATCACTTGATAAACTTCAAAAAAGATTGGTCAAACGTGTCCCGTTTTGACCAGCACTGAAAAACTTGACTATCATATGTGTAACTCGCTGAGTTATGTACCTTTTCTTGCAGAGTCCTACATATGTGTTCTCTAGCAGAGAGACGTAGTTGCACGGATTGTAAACTATCCTGCAATTTTTTTGTTTCTTTCTCATCATGCTTCGCTTTCTCCGCCTGTTTACCATAAGAAGAAAAACACATAACTAAATACGAAAAACCAACAATAGGCGGCCAGGGTACTAATTTGATTAAGCATTTTTAATGCAAATTACCAGCTGCTTATACTTGAAGAGCTCACTAATTTCTGTTTGCTTGCGCGCAGGACCATGCTCTACACCTCTCACACGACTTGCAAAATTCAGTGAGCAAATGGTTTCTCCGAGATCTGATGAACTTGGGCTAATTTGGACAAACATCAATGTTTTACAATCACCTCCTGCACAAATTTTAAGGTAGTTTTGAGAACATTAGTGTCTTTATATGCACAAATGGAACTAAAAAATAACAATCGCGAAAACCTCACCTAAAGAACTCTGCAGAATATGGGTAAGCTTTGAATTCCTGTAAGGAATGTGAGATGTCTTTGATGCAAGAGCTGAAATTACATCTCCTAATGCAGAAAGCGATTTGTTTATGAACTGGGATTCCTTCAATCTTTCACCTTCAACCTCAATTTTTCCCACCCGTTCACTTCCGGCCAGATCTACTAGCCAAAGGTGGCTTCTAGTCCTCAGTCCATTCACCAAATTCTCCCCAACAACAGTAACCCGCAATAAGCTAGAAAACATGATATCCAATAAGCATTACGACTTTTAGAACTAATATTATTTTTAATACGACTGTAACAAATTTACCAGTGAGAGCGGCTACTTTGCTCATTAGCATTGGTCGATCCAACAGAACGCGCACGACTCCCCCTCTTAAGCAGTTCCCAAACTTCATCTGTCTTATAAACCGGCACCTCAGATAGCCCAGGTACTTCTTGGGTTCCTTCAGCTGATTGTTTTACCTCCAGCCTGCATTTATAGCAAAAACATTAGCCAAACAAGGGTCACATATGCGGGTATCTTATATACGAATCAATGCACAAACTAAATAAAATCTGTCAACAAGCTTACTTTTTTAGCAGGCTGGTCAGTATCTTCAACCAAGAGGTCTTTTATCTTCTCATTGTAAACCTCTAACATGCTAACACATAGTTGGTATCTCATAATATCACCCCTTTCATTAGATACTCTGAATAACTCCTCCAAAGTTCGGTAGTTAACACCCCTGTTTTCCGCAGTTCCTTCCATTGTAAACGTTTTCCCAGTTCCCGTTTGCCCATACGCAAAGATACACACATTGAACCCATCAAGTACCGACATCACTAAAGGGGAAGTTTGTGCAAAAACAGCTTCTGCAGCCATATTAAAAACACGTGTTCATAGCAAGCGAATCAAGATAAATAAACACTTAAACAGTATCTCAGTATCCTTTAATTACCTTGGTTGTCCTCAGGTCTAAATATATGATCAAACTTAAATTGCTTTTTAGACGAATCGGATCCAATTATCTTCAATTCATTTTCCTGAGTGGAATCAAATTCAACTACGGACGTCAACCCTTTGGCAATCTCATCCTGGTTCAATGGTCTACATCTGCAAAACACCCTAATGTTGCCTTTAAGTTCAATGACTTCATTATACAACCGTTTTCTCTCCGAACACTCTAATTGACATCTGTTCTTCAACATTTCACATTCTTCTTGATACTTTTTCTTCAAAGCCTCATGTTCCTCACCTTATAACCACAACATCATAATCATAAACAAAACTAGCAATCATAATCATTAACAACTAATTACGTATCGAGGAACTTACCGAGACTTTGAAGAGCCGTTAAAACCTCAGATCCAGGAAAAGAATCAGCAGTCATAGTTTTAACTTCATCACAAAGTACCGAATGTTCTTTTCTCAAATTCTAAAAGAAAATGATTTCAGAATTTTATAATACAGAAAATTATTTAAATAACAAAAGGAACAAAGGATTTGTAAATTATATATACCATCACTTTGTTGCTCAACTCTTCTAATTTGTGAAATACAGGAACGGTTCGCTGCTTGTTTTCGCACTCACCGTCTTCTAAAATCAAAACCAAAAGACGAAAACATCTAATTCAGCAACAGTTATTTACAAAAACTATAACAAAATACACTTAGGGTAACAATATCTAACCTGAATCAGAATGAGTGGATTCATCTAGGGTTTGTTGGTCATATTCAGACTGAACTTCAACGTGTTCTGAAACTGAAACCCGAAGCGTAAACATCCAATTTAACAGCATTTAATTACAAATTAATTAGAAATAATAATAATAATAATAATAATAATAATAATAATAATAATAATAATAATAGGGTTAGGGTAAGAATTGATAACCTGGATGAGAATGAGGGGATTTTTGTGGGGTTTGATTCGGATCGAGTTTCAAAAGCTTCAAGTTCATAGTTAGGGTTTCAAGTTCCTGAGACTTATTATCTGAAACAGATCAAGAATTACAGATCAATCGTAGAGAATGATATAATACTTAATTTCAACTACTAAACAATCAAGATAAGTGCAAATTACCTGCCATGGATGATGGATAATATTCGACAGAGTGAAGGAATTGGTTAAAATTGAGACAGAT
This sequence comes from Ambrosia x helenae, assembly GCA_030844895.1. Classification (NCBI taxonomy): domain Eukaryota; kingdom Viridiplantae; phylum Streptophyta; class Magnoliopsida; order Asterales; family Asteraceae; genus Ambrosia; species Ambrosia x helenae. Next base: position 40,587 of record JAUTDX010001146.1, on the reverse strand, counting down.
CGATGGAGATTGACAGTATTTTAGAGAGAGAAAGAAGAGAGAGAGAGAGAGAGAGAGAGAATGAGAGCGTATCAGAATTCAAACGGCTATGAGTATGTGTATTAAAGGGGGATTTCAATTGAATTTGAATTTCAAGAAATCTGAGCCGTTGATTCAAGAGGCCAAATCATAACGTATTTATTTTGGGTCTACTTTTTTTTTGAGTTAAATGCCATTCTTCTTGATACTTTTTCTTCAAAGGTTTTCAAATTCTTGCTCGTTTCGTCCAACTCGTTAACTCCATCCATTTTTTCTGTTAACTTTTTGTAAAAAGACCAAAATACCCTTATATTTTATATTTTATTGATTTTAAAGTAAACTCTCTCTTTGTATTTGGTCTCTCTTCTAAAGTCCTACCCCTCTCTCTCTCTGCTCTCCCTCTCTTTACTCTCTCTCTCTCTCCTACCTTCTCCATCCAAACAAGACACCAATTGTCGTCCACGTTATTACCATGACATCAGGTTCCAGAAAATTAATATACAAGTAGCGTTTTGGGGTTGCCATCAAATTTTTGAAAGTTAAAGTTTTTTAGGAAAAAAAACAATTAAATAAAGTTCACCTTTTTATACAAATCAGCTTATTAAGAACCGATGACTTTTTAATATGTATATATCTTGACATCACCAGATAATCTTCTATGACATTCAATATACAAGGAAGAACACTTTCATAATTGGAAATAATCTCGGGTTACAGATACTCAGCAAACAACCCTCTAAAAGTACACCATCTTCTTCTTCAACAAACAAGACCCCAACTGCCCCAGCGACCACAATCGTTCCTGATGATGGTGGTTGGGTAAAACCCAGCAGGAGACCAGTCGAAATCCTAGGGGTGGGGGCTAAAGAGATGGATTGCCGGAGAATTTCTGACATATTTGTAAGTCTCAAGACTTCATATTTTTGTGGTTCTAATAAGTAATAACTAGAGTTCAGGTGTGGTGGTGATGATGTTTGATTGGTGAGGCGTGGTGGTGGATGATGTTTGATTGGTGACGGTGGTTGTGGTGTTTTTTCGGTGGGGGTGTGTTTGGAGTGATTCTGGTGGCTTTAGTTGCAGGTGTGGTCGTGACGTTTGATTGGTGACGGTAGGCGATGGTGGACGGTGGTGATGGTTGTCACGATGGACCGGTGGTGATATCGGTGGGAGACGGTGGACTGTGGTCGATTGTTGTTGGTGATGATTGGGGTTGTTATTGTTATTATTATAAACAGAGAGTTGGATTGATTGAACAATTGGGGTTTCGCTTTGCAATGATAACGATTTGGAGCAGAGGAGATTATTATTATTATTATTATTATTATTATTATTATTATTATTATTATTAAGATATTTATTATTATTATTATTATATTGACGAGATTTGAATTGACAACTTTGCCCCTCAGTTAACTGAGATTGACTAACGGAGTTAGGCACTTGGACGAAACCAGCAAGATTTTGAAAACTTTTGGATTCAGATGAAAAAAAATAAACTTTTGGATGAAACTAGCAAAAAAGGCCAAACCTCAGGGACGAAAATGGCATTTAACTCTTTTTTTTATTCAAGGTCAAAATTCGATTAAAGATTTAACGTCTTAGGGGCTGTTTGGTAGTCTCTTAATCAACCTCTTAACCATTCAGATCTGAATCATTCAGCATTCAGACTGTTTGTTTCAGCATCTGAATGGAATGATTAAGTGCTGAACCATTAAGCTAATAAGGGATGCTGAATGATTCAGCTCTTAACCATTCAGCACTTAATCAACCAAACAGCCCCTTAGTTCATGTATAGTGGTGGCGTTTTGGGGGGCGTTTTGGCACCATAGCGTCGGGGGAACACCGTCCCCCCCCCCCCCCCGAGCGCTATGGGGGCGTTTTAGGTGTGGGGTTATGGTCATGGCGGGCGTTGTGCAAGGGAAAGAGACGTTGGAAGGTTGTTATTTGACCGTTGAAACGGTCATATTATTAAAAAAAAAACTTTATCACTCTATATATATTATCATTTACACACATACACAATACACACATACATCCTTCTAACACACAAACAAATTCAACACACAAACAAATCACCACAATGTCGTTTCCTCCCTCCGAAGACTCGTTTGTCGATCTATATAAACAGTTTTTCACGACGACGACGCGGAAGATGAAGAAGCCGTTACGAGTGCGGTTATGCTAGCGTCGAGCGCGATACATCATATAAATAATTCCGCCCCACGACTGATATTGTCTAGGGAATATATACAGCGAGACCGTGTATCCGCCAATGAGCGTTTAATGAATGATTATTTCAATGAGAATCTAGTTTACGACCCTGATTTGTTTAGGCGAAGATTTCGGATGAGTAAAAGGTTATTTTTGCGCATTACCGAAGATTTAGAGTCAACATATGACTACTTTAAGCAAAAACCCGACGCTAGAGGATGTTTAGGATTCACCCCAATTCAAAAAGTCACTTCTGCATTACGTGTACTCGCCTACGACAACACATACGATATCAATGACGAGTATTTGAAAATGGCGGAGAAAACCACACGCGATACCTTGAAGTATTTCTGCTACGGTATATTTACAAATTTTAAATATATTTATAATTATAATTAGTAGTTACATTTTACATATATTTTTTATTTCTGCTACGGTATTTACAAATATACATATATTTATAATTAGTAATTACATTTTATATATACATTTTATTTTTTTAGGTATATGCCAATTATATGGAAAACGATACTTAGGCCTGTAAACGAACCGAACGTTCATGAACTGTTCGTGAACTATTCGGCGGGAAGTTCGTTTATGTTCGTTCATTTATGTTCATGAACGTTTGTTTATGTTCGTTCATTTATGTTCGTTAATTTATGTTTGTTCGATTATTTCTGTCCGTTTAATTAAACTTAACTTTATTTTTATTATTGGTTTCCATTAATTGTTTATCTTAATTCATATGTTCTAAAAACTTAACCTTAACCCTAATATTTTAACTATATCACTTATCTGACGCTATCCACACTTCACAGCCCCACCTCCCTTTTTCTTCACACACCATAGCCCTACCTTCTTCTACTCCGGCCGACCACCTCCACAGCCCCGCCTCCAGTCTCCACAGCCCCGTATCCAGCCTCCACAACCCCGTCTCCACTCTTTAGCCTCAATATTACCGCCGTCTCCCTCATCCCCGTCTCCAAAGACCACGGTGACAAATTTGTGTTCGTTTATGTTCATTTATATTGATCATTTGTGTTCGTTTATGTTCATTAACTGTTCATTTAGGTTTTAAATGAACGAACATAAACGAACACGAACACAACGAATTTCTTAATGACCGAACGCGAACACAAAAATGTGTTCGATTATGTGTTCGTGTTGAGTTAAAGTTAAATGAACAAACACGAACACCTGTGTTCGTGTTCGTTCGGTTCGTTTATAGGCCTAACGATACTTGAGAAACCCGACATGGAACGACCTTCAACAACTATATGAAGCGCATTTACAAAGACATGGATTACCCAGCATGATTGATAGTATAGATTGTCGTCAATGGCGATGGTATAGTTGTCCAACCGCATGGCGAGGTCAACATACACGCGGTGACCAAAAGGGACCAACGTTGGTTTTACAACTAGTTGCCTCACAAGACCCGTGGGTTTTGTCGGCCTTCTTTGGTCTCGCCGGGTGTATGAACGACATAAATACTTTTCAGTTTTCGCCCTTGCTAGAGTCTTACATTGGCGGAACAATACCGAAAGCTGGGTTTTATGCAAATAATAATTACTACGAGCATGGATACTACTTGGCGGATGGTATATATCCGGAGTATTCAATGCTCGTCAAAACTTTTAGTCAAACACAAGATCAAAAAAGAAAATATTTTAAGAGAGTTCATGAGTCCGCAAGAAAGGACATCGAGAGGTGTTTTGGCGTTCTTCAACAACGATGGCATTTTGTTAGAAATCCTTGTCGTGTGTGAGAAAAAGAAAGGATTAGAATGGTGATGTATGCTTGTATCATAATGCATAATATGATACTTGAAGACGAAGAAAAGGCAATATGCCCAAACTATTTTGCAGAAGATAATGTTCAAGGGACGCAAGCGACAATGGAGGGGAGATTGCAAAACAGTACCTATTGCGTTCCAAAGATATACATAACGCGCTGAAGGCGGATTTGGTTGAGGAAGCATGGGCGATTTGCCCGATTCAACACAACCAACAACAACAACAACAAGGAGGAGGAGGAGGAGAAGAAGAAGAAGAAGAAGAAGAAGAAGAAAATGAAGAAGACGATGACGACGAGTAGTAAGTTATATTTTTTAGTATTTGAAATATTGTTTAAGTATTTGTAATTTTTTTAAGTATTTGTAACTTTTTAAGTATTTGTAACTTTTTTTAAGTATTTGTAACTTTTTTAAGTATTTGTAGTTTTTTAGTATTTTTAGTTTTTTAGTATTCTATAAATTTTTTTAGTATTTGTAATTTTTTTTATTTAATTAAATATTATTAGCTATTTAATATTATTATTTAAATAATAAAAGAATAATTAACCAATGATTACCCAATCATTTATAAAGCCCCATAACACCCCTTCCCACTACACCCTCTTTTCCTATAACGATCCATAACGCCCTTTTTATTACTTTATAATATTTTAATCCCCATAACGCCCTATAACGCCCCTCCATTACACATGCCCTTAGGAAGGGACGATCAATCAACTAATTTTTGTCCAGTTTCACTGATTCAATGTACCGTCAATTCACTGAAATACAGTCAGCACTTCACTTATTTTATTTATTTATTTTCATTTGGTTATATCACGACATTTTCTCGAAATAGAAAAATCTAACATTAAGACAAAATATGTGTTATGATGTAGAATGAAAATTAATATATTATAATATGAGAAAGCATAAATTTTAATCAATGAATAAAAATCAAAATATATTAAAGAGAGAATGTATGTTTGGATGAGGTACAAAGGCAGAAGCAACCATTACAGGCGTGATTGGGGCGGTGATCTTGAATGTGTAGCTTTTTGTTCAATAAAATATAAAATCGTTTTTAATAAGCGGAAACCAACACGGTCCCCGTTCAGGGAGGAATTCGTTTTGGCACAACGCGTTGCTAGAATTCAATCGACTAGACAGTACAAATGACCGCACCATTGATTTGGTCTTTAGTAAGTGGGCGGATTTCAACGCCAAGTATAACCGATGGAACACCCTCTTTGAAGCGACGATGGCAGAGTACCCTGATCTTGCTGAGGATATGGCAATCCAACTCACACAAGTCAACTATGTGGCTACGCACGACATCAATTTCGAACATGTTGTGGCATGACAATTGTTGCGTTAGGTTAAAATAATGTAGTTTAATAGTTGTAACTTCTATGGCATAATGTTTAGTTTCTATTTTAATTATTTAAAATTTCTATTATATTAATGTTTAATACATTCCTAAAATTAAATCAGTACCTAACTAAAATTAAAATTATTACATACCTAAAATTAAAATTATTCTTTACTTAAACATAAAGAAACTAGCAGGAACCTCGCGCGTTACGACGAGATTGCACGATGTTTGCTAAATATAATTGGTATGTATATAATTGACATGTTTATCTTTAAGACTTGTTTTCTTGGCAAAATATACAGATAATAAGGTCATGGGGGTATACACTGACATTTGGGGCGTTAATAGTGACATGACATGTTAACCGATGTTGTACACCACTTCCCCTTTGTGTTAAGGGGCGTTAGAAGGATTTTATGTTAACATGTTAACATAGTGTTAAAATTTTAATTAATTTTGTTTCCTTTTTTAAACAATAAACCACTTAAACAATAGTGTTAGATGGAGTTAATAGACTTAAACCATTTTCTTGAGGTGATGTAGAGTGAAATAGGAGAAAGTGAGTGATATGGAACCTGTGTGGAGTTAAGAAGGGTTAAAGTATACCCCAATACCTAAATAAAAGATATATTTAGCTTTAAGACTTGGATCCCTAGCCTCTGAGGCGGTTTGTTTTTTGGAGTAGGTGCAGAAGGTGGTCCACAGTGATTCGCAGAGCCCGAGGAACCAAGGGTTTGTATTTAGTAGAATAGACTTTGCGATTCAAAAAGGGATAGCTGCGCAGCTTGTTGTTCGCTTACCTATTATCCTGATAAACTTGGTTTTTTGTTAAGGTTAGATTAATTTTAAAAAAAAATATATGCTTTTAAAAAATAATTATTATTGAAGGGATATGGTACAAAACACTAGTCATATCATACACTAGTAATACCATATCACAAAATCAACCCACACAAAGCTGCGTCAGTTTTCACATGACGCTGGCTCTGCTGCCATTTTACGTGAGCGGAGCACCACACGTCCATAACCCAGTGGGCGCACGGTTACCTGCCCGTTTTACGTCAGCGGATCACCATGCGTCCATGACTCAACGGACGCATGCTTACCCGCCCGTTTTACGTCAACGCATAACGAAGCTTCCCCAGCAAGATAAGTGAACCTTCGTCGACACGACTGAAAGATTCCTTTCAGGGCAGCATCAAGACACACACCCCAGGGGCAGTGCTGCCCTGGACAACTGTTCCTGATGGCTACCACTCCACCATCCAAATCAACCGCTGTAGAAAATGAAAAGTGGGTACTCAACCCCATCTTCCCGGAACAAACCATCACTCTGGGATCAACTCTGTCCCACCAGGTACGTGTCTAATCGAAACAATTGCTAATAAAGAACAAGGACATCTTTGCCTGGCAATCATCCGACATGATCGGCGTACCAAGGGATATAGCAGAACATCGCTTGAACACCTACAAGGACGCACGACCAACTCAGAAAAAGCGTCCGCTGGGCCCAGACAGAGTTAAAGCCATGAACGAACAGGTCGACGACCTACTTGAAGCCGACATCATCAGACGCTGCAATCATCAAACATGGGTAGCAAACCTAGTTGTGGTCATAAAAAAGAACGGATCCTGGCACATGTGCGTCGACTACAAGGATCTCAACAAAGCATGCCCAAAGGACCACTACCCACTGCCAGAGAACAATATGAAGGTAGACTCTTTAGCGCAATTCAAATTTAAATGTTTCCTCGACGTCTATAGAGGATATCACCAAATACAAATGTAACAACCGGCAAAAATAAGGTAATTCCGTACAGATTAATTAGTATATGATTAACGTAATTAAATGCAATTATGTGTGATTTAATTATCAAGGCCTTAGGAGATAGCAATTTCCAAATAATGCATAGGTGTGCATACGTTTAATGGTAAAACATGATTGGATCATGTGCGAATAAACTATCCGGTATGGACGTTGGCAATTACCCGGTAATAATTAAATAAACGAAAAGGATCCCGGACACCCAGGATATAAAATAAAGGGTAGTTTCATAAAATATAATGAGTTTTGGAACCCCAAAACCATAAGTGGAAACGTCTCATAAAAATCTCCCGGTAACGAATAAAGTGCGCGTACCGCACCCGATACGCGCATAACTCATAATTTCACCCGGTAAAAGCCTAAATAACCAATCAACGCTTAAATTAGACTATATTTAAGGGTTATTAAAGGTATTTTTAATGTCCGAATAATGCGGGATTAAAACCCGAAAAAAATACCCGAACGACACCCAAACGACGGGGATTAAACTTAACAAATATTGGGTAAATATTTGGAGTGGTGGACCCCACCTAAACCCACCAAGGGCCGGCCTAATGGCCATGTAATCCTCTTGCATGTTGTTTTAATAATAACCTACAAACCTAGGATATCAAGCATGCATGGACAAGAATGGGTGTAAGACCTACCAAGTACAAAAGCATGCACAAGTTGTCCTATCTTGTAAGAAAATTTCGGCCCTATGGCCATGTGATCCAAGACAAAAATGCAATCTCATTATACCCTAGTACACACATGCATGTAAAAGATCTAGTGAAAGATTATGATGGATCACAATTATTTAGCAAAGATTTGCAAGAAAACTCCTACTCATACATACATATATACACGGCCACACACATATATTACACACATCCATCCAAGATCATATTGTACTTCTCAAAATCTCTTGAATCTCTAGTAATAATCACAAAATCCATGAAAGATTACATGTGATAAGGCTATATAGACATGTGTTAGAGACTTGGAGAAACAAAGCAAAACTCTCCTTCTTCTTTCTTCTTGGAGCCGTGAGTTTCACCCTCTCATATACACATTCCTTTCAAATTTTTACATCTCCAAATCACTCAAAACAACCCATCATCCAAACCCCTATTGTGTGTTTCAAGAGCTTGGAGCTAAACCACTTGGAAGAACACACTAAACCCCTCTCAAATCCAAGGTTTTTGTCTTCCCTAGCCTTGTGCTAGTAGTAAGCTTCTTAACCTTGTTTTTGATTATTATTATTCATGTATGTGTTCTTAGAAGCAAGTTGTACATGAAGGGTTTAAAAGGTGGTTTTGAACATAATCTTTAATAGGTTTTACATGTGTAAAATGGAAGATTAAAGATATGAAAATAAACCATGGATTGGTGGATAACGATGTATTAGTCTTGAAAATATATAAAGTTTACATAAAAGACTAAGTAGGATGATGTTTTGGTTAAGATTATGGAATGAACTTGAATATGTTATAAGTAACTTTAAATCATCTTATTATGATCATTCATGTTATAATATGTGGTAAAACATATTAGAAGTTCATAAATGAAGAAGATGGAAAATCTAAGTTAGCTTACTTAGATGAATGATATTTTGATAAAATGGACAAATACATAAAACACACATATAGTTGGTCTTCCATATGAAATACAAGACTAACATAAGTGTTTTGATACAAAAATAACTTACCAATAAAAAGTTGAATCTTCAAAGTTTACTATTTTGAGTGAAAAATGTTAACTTTGGAAGTTAGAGTGGAAAAATGCAACTTTTGGAAGTTAAGGGACTAAAGTTGTAACTTTGAAAGTTAGAGGACTAAAATGGATATTTTAGAAACTATTAGTCCAAAAATACAAGTATGGAAAGTTCGGTGTCAAAAATGTAAGTAATAAAGTCTAAGGATGATTTTTGTAAATACTAGTAGAAATACTTGGGTATTTTGTATAAAAGTGTATTTTTGAAAGTTATAAAAATACAAAGGGTTTTAAAATAAGGATTTTTATAAAATAGAGATTTTATAAAAATGTTAATCAAACTTGAGAAACTTATACAAAAATGAATACTTTTATATAAATGGGAATATAAAAGTATTGGAAGCATTTTTGTATCTAAGTTAACAAGTTGGGCTAAAATACAAACCTTCCAAGTAACATGGGTTAGAAATGTGGATAATATTTCTATAAAGCACATGTTGGGAAAGACTTGGAAGAATTAACTAATCGAGTTAAGATATCGAATTAAGACGCGTTAACAAACCGTACACGGACAAATCATGAGAAAAATGCCATTGCGGCAAGATGAGAAAGTATATATTTTAGGAAGTAAAATATATATATACATGGGTGAAAACTAACAAACACTTTCCTAAGTGTTAAGGGAATTATTCGTGGGAGAAAAGTATAACATAAACAAATAAGACGTTAAACAAACGTATATACTTAACAAGAAAAACTACGCATTTATATATATGTACGCTCGTCTCGGCAAAATTCTAGTATATCTACTTAATGGGAAAGTAGATATGAGGAAAGGAAAGCGAGACGAGTAGACAAGGATATATATATGTGTATGCCGTACCAACAAGATCCTAGTATATTTATTTGAATGGGAAAATAAATATACGGTATGGTGAGTTGAATCGGGTGTTAAGAATATACAATCGAACGACAAGATCTTAGCATATTTGTTTAAATGGGAAAACAAATGTGCGGCAAAGTGAGTCGGGTCGGGTGTTGAAATATATATTATATCGAGCGATGCGATCTTAAGTATAATTATTTAAATGGGAAAATAATTATATGTTAAGTGAAGTCGAGTCGATGATAATAAAATACAAGTTAAGGAAATATTAACAAGAGTAATATATAACTTGTAACACAAAGGGTAATGTAACGCCAACGAAACCTAGGATACGCGCTTAATTAAACGGGATTTGGAATAACTTGTGGTCGGGAGTTGGGTGTACAACTTGCCAAGGCACATGCACTATAGGAATAGTGACTCATACGTCCAGGACGTTTGTAGGTGCGAGGCCCTCTATGCTATCTACCTAGTGAGCCAGACAGTGTTCAGGTGAGTTTCACGGCCCCATTTTACTGTTTTAACTGGGGGAAAGATATGTTTGTCAAATATTGTCACATGTTGAAAAGGTTTTCAAAGGATAAAATGTGATAAGTGGTATGATGAGTACTTGAGCAGTGATCGCCACTCGGGGTTGAGTCCTCTCTTCCGTAATCATTAATTCAGGGAAATGAAACCGAAAGAATATTTGGATAGTACTATTGGTGCCTGACAAGGCCCACCCCTAATCGATAGCGTCGATTATGCATCGGCGTATGCCTGGGGTGCACGTATTCTGAAATTAAGTCGTTGGGTTCCGAGGAACGACTTGGAGCGGGGCATTATTATTAGTCTTGGTTTGGTTATGGGGCTCAAGGGATTGCTCATCATTATAATTTGTAGGAGCTAGCTACTCCTTACAAAGGCCACAAGTTGTGCAGGTTTCGCACATGTTGTAAAAACGGAATATCGATCGACAAGATCCTAGTATAATTACTTAATGGGAAAGTAATTATACGGTAAAGTGAGTCGAGTCGATGGTTGTGAAAATGTTATTGTTATGTAACTAAAACCTGTGAACTCACCAATATTTTATATATTGACGTCTTTTTAAACATATCTTTCAGGTAACTAAGTGCTGAATAGATATGGGGCTAGTGCGGTGGAATTCGGGATGTCGGATACTGGTCGGGGTTTCATTCATTGTTACCATCGGGTTGGAACATAAACGGAATACCCCCACATTGAAACTTAATGTTCATCGTTTAATGCTTTGTGCAATATTGTAACGAGATACTCATTTTCGACATTCTAATAAATTGATCTTTTCTAATTAAATATAGTTTGTGTTAATCTTGACTTTGATATGCTTTCGAGCGTTGCGCCACGTGTTTCCGCCATTGGCGTGGTGTGACAGAAGTGGTATCAGAGCCAAGGTTGTAGCGAACTAGCATTTTTGAAAAATCTAGACTATAACCAGTTTTGGCTCGAAAACGAAGTTTTCAAAAATAAAACACAACGAAATATTTTCAGAAAAGAAAGAAGATTGTACATGGATTGTACAAGGGGAAATTCCGACCGACTAGCCATGTGTGTCGATATATGAAGTATTAGAAAATGCGGATAAGATGTCTATGTTGCATAGGAATCCGATTTTCTAAGATTAAGTTAATACATATACGTAGTACGGATATTTTGCCAGTAAGGTTGTTGTGTCACGCTTCACATTAGTCCACACTCCTGCACCGATCACCGGTACCAGCCAAGAGGAAGGACACTGTGGTCTACGAGGAGCCTACCTGCTTGCCTGTAGACGGGATGATCGGAAGGACTAATCTCTATCGCGTTAATGGATGTCGCCACGTTGTTTGTGATTTGGAGGCGAAACTAGATCAAGTCTCTTGTTGTATGAAATCTCGGTTTTGGATCAGGAAGCTCGGAACTAGCGGGCAACAAGATTACCTGGCAACACAAATTATCATTACGGGTGCACACGTAATAATAGTTTGGGGTGCACGGTAACCTTGGTGGGCGCTAGGGCCGGGATTGGTGATCACTCCTTGTCTTAGTTGTTCTTGTTCTTTAGATTCAGTCTTAGTTTTGATTGACCAATGGGTTAAATGGGAGGTCTCGCCGATGTCCCTTTATTCTGATCCTAGCTAACCTAATAAGCTTTCTTCGACATTACCTTTATGGTACGAGCACGGAAGAGCTCGAACGTCTATTCATGAGAGAAATTTGACGTAAACCCACGCATTGGATAGTGACGGGAGACGAAAACTTCCTTGTATAGGAGTGGAATGTCTCCGCCACAAAGTTCTTCCAAAGGAGCGGGCATACGAGGATGCGCTGCCTACCGAAGAGATGAACGCCTGGAACGATGCGAGGAATGCTAAACTTGGAACCCAGTAAAGACTTAGGGTGCGTCCCTGCTAGGCTAGTGCGTCTAGAGAACGGGACCCTGCGTGGACTAAATATGAGACTCGTGGCCGTGTGCTGCGGTGTTATCATGGTGAATAAGTCATGTTCGACCTAACGCATGCCCAGGTTGTCTTCAAGGGTTGGGTATTTTTCTTCTCCAGTAGGAAGACAGAATCGAAGTTGCGGGATTAGGAAGCTTGATCATTGTTATCTGGAAGGCTCGATAGCCCTCGTCTGAATCGACAGTATTGGTTGTACCAATGCAGACATGGACTGATGGTGAAATCAGCATGCCATGTTGCACATTCGCGAGTCATAGGACTGTGATAAACTTCGACGATGTCAAGAATTTCGGGCACTAATCACGACCGCGGCATTGTTGCCAGTGTTATGATGATGGCGTATAGTAGAACAGCAAGCCCCAGTCGACATTTGGCGATGGACTCACTCGGAAGTGCATACGATTAACTCGTGGGAATCCACTACTCGATGTATTGAGTATTCAAGTGTGGATTAACAAACTTCGCAATAGCGCTGGATCGTGTTCGGAAGATGAATTGTGATGGACTCAGCATGTTGGTACTTGTGTCATACTACCTTCCTGAGGTACAAAGGTTATCATCAGACTCTTCTATCTACCTCCTGTTTGTTTTTCAAGGATTATTGGTAGTCTCGCTTCAGTCGAGGAAACGCCAGAGTAGATTCATTACATGTACTGTGTCTGAATCCGTCATAAATCCTAGAAAGTGGAACCACACTTTGGGAATCGTAATCGTAAGAGTGTTCTGTGATTGTCAGAATGTTGCAAGACGCTTTTGCTGACATTAAAATCCCCCTCGAAAATCGAACGACGGACTACTGGAAGTGGTCACGTTTATCTGGTAAACTTACCTATGGGACGGAAATCCCATTGCTCTTGTGGCAATAACATTCGTCACCCTCGTCATGACGACGAGACTAGTAATCTATTAGGGGCGGCAAATGACGCGAAGTGTTTTCCATCAATCCCCATAGATATTGAGACGTTGCGTCCCCTCGTTACGGTGATTTATAAACTAAGGTTGCAAGGTCCATTCGTTGTGGACACGGTGACCTGTCTAATCTCTTGCCGTATTTCGATACTCTCACGGCATGGCCTATCAGGAAGAAGGTTCACCGGCCTCGCTTGAGTGACAGAGAGGCATTCCAGCTAATTACTATCGGTGCTAGATAGCATGTAAGGAGACCCTAAAGAGAAGAATGACTCGGCTGGGTAGCCAGAGTCGGTATCGTTTTATTTTATCGTGGTGTATCGATAAATCGTGATCCTTCTACCTCTACTTGCTATGCTCGTTGTGACCACTACCCTTGTTATCGGGAAAAATGTAGGTTGGTTTCCAGGTCCTATGGATACCAGTCACCACACATATAATAGCTACGACGAGTTTAAGGCTCCAGTCGAGCCTGACGTTGTTGCTCCTATTATTATCCTATGGCTCAAGCGAATCCTGTTGGCGCTATTAAGTGTAGCTCTCGCTGAGTTTGTTGTTATCAGTGGTTCGATAGCACTTATCGAACTTGATGTCATCGTTTCTATATTTGTTGTTGAGTTCATTGTTGTCGTTGTCTGTACAGTCCATGTTGGGCTTGATGATGTTGTTCTATGGCTCTGCTCGGGTTGACGTTGTTAATTTTGAGGCTCCTGCAGAAGTGAATGATATTAACGAAGACGTCTCTATGACCCTTTCCAGGCCGCTATGACCATCTATGTGTCTTTGTGGAGTTTGTTGTTATTAATTCCATTCTCTTTGAGGCTTTCATTGAACTACTAGTTATCATTCCTTGGGCTCTTAGGAAGCCTAACATTGTCAATGGTTCTCAGGCCTCAGTGGAAACTGTCGATGTTTCTGTTGCCATTGTTTGAGTGACTCATAACAAGCCTATGGTCGTTCTCTCCATGAACAATATCGGCTTGAGAAGTCAGCCAAATTATGTGGAACCCGTCATTCCCATTTATGTTATGACGACTAATGCGCCAGCCAATCTAACCAAGTTCTACCATTGAGCCTATGGAGGTTAGGCCCAAGGCCGAAGGTACGAATGAAATTCCCACCTCCACAAGTGATCTGAGACGCACGGGGATGCGTGCCCACCATAACGGAGCTTTATGGTGGTGTGGACTATGGGATTCTCCATGTTGAGCGTCATATTGTCGCGTGCATTCGTGCTACTGTGTTACCCCCCCCAGCCATTGTGCATGCTTGCAGTTGCATTATTTTTGCTAGTTGCGTATCCAGGTGGTTACGCTGCATTGTCAATGATGCATTCCTGTTGTTTACTGCTCCTGCAGTAGTGTAGCCTTGCCATCGTATTTCTCTGTGTCGTACGGTTCCTATTGCGGCGTTGCCTTGTCGTCATACTTCTCTGTTGTCATGTTGCTCCTGTGTGGTGTTCCCTAGTTGATGTGCTTCGTGGATATGTTGCTGGCATTGCCATGTTGTTTCTACTGTCGTGTTGCTCAGAGGGCGTATTGCTACAGCTGTTGGATTACCTCGACGACGTGATGATTTGTCGTTTACATTGCTCTTGTTTCTCTCGGAATGGAGACATCACCTAAACCCCTCGTGCCGTCATTGTTCTATTTGTTTGATTGTGTAGTGCCGACATTGATTATGTAGGATTTCAGGTGTCCAACGGACTTTCTAACAGTCGTGCTTAGACACTCTAGCCTTAGTGATTACGGGTGTATTTCCCTAAAGTCTGAATCTCGTGGTCGTCTGAGTAGGTGACCGAGTCATGTGCCGACCCCTGTATATGCTCACGCATTTCGTGAGCGGTACATCTTCAGGATCTGAGGCACCAGTGACGCTATGCCCAGCCCTAACCTTTTTGTGCAATTTGGTCGCCCAGCGATCGGTTATGCAAATCAATGTCGGGAAGAAACCCTGTGATCTACACGTGACAAGGCGAGACTTGCCTTCGTGATAAGGGATTTCGAATACGTCTCGAACCTGAAGGTATCGAGTAATTATGAGCGATATTATGATCTATACCTTTGGGACTAGCAAGAGTTGAAAGGTTCGATTCAATTATTGCTCACACCAGTGGATTCATTTGGAGTCATACGTACCATACTGATGATTATGGGAATACCGTCGTGGACCCACCCATGGGCGTGCATTGGTGAAGTCCCTGGTACATGATTAAGAGGTTTATGAACCCTGAATCCAGAAGGGCGTGCAGCATTATCTACTCTTTAAAGGTGCCACACTACTGGGTTGAGATGGTTGATCGTCTCGACCCATCGATTAATGTTGTTATTCCCTTGATGGAAGGTTTATCCTACTTTGGTGTCGTGGCGTAGATTCTTGGAACAATGGAATACAATTTCGACCTCGAGTCGATAGTGGTGTTCCCAGTCATCTTTAAGTAGCATTGCTCACACTAGAGCAAAACCCCTTATCCTTGATAGACGCTGTTAGAGGCACCATGGTAATGTGAGCTGCCAGGTCAGGGCGTATGGCACCGGACTAATCAGGACGAGCTTGAAGGCTTACATATTCCGCCCATATGTGTGACTACTGAGGCATTGAATGGGATGCCTTGTGGGAAGGCTCAGGACTATTACTTGTGGTACGATATCAGTCGCTCGCTTGTTTAAGTAACGACTTGAGCGCATGAAGCCGTCAAGCCAAATGTGAAATCTATGCTAAATGCATGCATCTATGGCCCGATTTCACCATTTACATAAAAAGATTCCGAAAGGATGGAACCTTCGATGAATGAGGGTTTTGGTTTCAGGACTCCTTTCACTCAGATCTCTGCATAAGATCTGAAGGTCAATGCAGGGGCATGTGGCCTGTACTATTCGGAATTGATTTACTAGGTTGCTATTGACGATAGAACACTAGTGCCCATGAAGCACATATAACAGAACTGGTACTGGATACCCATGGTTGGGTAGCTACTGGTGTTCTGTATACTTGTCGCAATGGGGGCCAACGTGTTGATATGTCATAATAAACCTTATACGTTGTTCATTGCGACAACAATTTATGATGTTTCATATAACTCTTTTCGGTATAGACCCATGTGCTGGAAGCATCTTGTCGTTGGTGATGAGTCGACTCGTTCTACTCGAGGATTGTGGAATTGTACGGCCCGGGCGCCATGTATACACTGCTTAATGTAAGGGGACTGAGGGGTGAAAGCGACGCAAAAACTTTCGACCTCCATCAGTCCACAATAAGCGTCCTAGTACCATTAACCACAATTACTCAGGAGGAAAGCAGCAATTCAATACCCAGAGGATTCTACGGAAATAAAGTCCCATTCTGAATGTGATTGTTCGGTCGACAAGAACCTAGTATATTTATCTTAATGGGGAGGTAAATATACGGTAAAGTGAGTCGAGCCGAAGGATAAATAAAATGGGATACCCGACGAGGTTTCCAAGGGGACTTTTATGTGATGCGGTAAGATCACCTGTTTGACATCACCATGACACCCGAGGTGTCCCGGGGTCAGATGTGACCCAAGTGATGATTGATTGTTGCTTGGAGCCCTCTCGTTCCGTACTCATCTGTGGCTTCGAGATGAGGCATACGGACAGTTACCTATACTCTCGGAGAGAGTTGTGGCTAGACACCGAATTGCCAACTTACATTATATCGGATTGTAGTGGTCACTCTACCTCAAGTTCGACAAACTTTGTACACAAGCATGGGATACTCGATTTGAGACGAGTATGGTTTGTCATTCTCGGACAAATTGAATGTACTTGACGGAATTGTTCCGTGTTGACACGATTGATGTTCGTGGCAGATCAAACCCATGAGCTTCCTCACCAAAATTCCTATGTGATAGGAATTAGCATCCCAGTGTTCGGGGTGTACTACTCAAAGCCCTTGGAGGGCATACGTGTAAATCTCCAGTGCGTCGATTGACAGACGGAGATAGATACATAACCTGGTTTAGGTTATTCGAGAGATGGCCAGTAGATCTTGCAGATTAAGAGCTGTTCGGATGAGATGCGAACCTATTAAGAAGTCATGCAGATAAGGCGAAGGCCTTAAGAACTTCGGTCTAATAATAGGTTTTCACTAAGAGTCATACTCGAGAAGGTGTCAATAAGCTTAGAGATTGTGGTAGGCCAAGTTCCTAATACTTCGATGGTACGGAGATATCAATCGAAATTGGTCTCGAAATGACTAAGCTCGGACTATCGTAAGAGCTTGGTGGGACTCTAGGTGAATCCTGCAAGCCCAGACTGAGGAAGTTTTGGTCAATTCCTCGACCGGCGGAAGTCCGGTTGACAATAAGCTCTACTATTTCGGGAAACCGATAGATGTGTCAAGGATGGGATGACCAAGAGCTTAGTCGTAGTTGAACTATGACACTGTGTTTGATAGAGCACTAAGCGTGAGCCGAGCATGAATCTGGGCTCACTAGGAAAGAGGAGATCTCATGAAGCGCAAACACCCCGCCCTGTTCAAGGATACTATTGTGATGGGTAACTTGAATTGAATTCCGGGACGGAATTCTCTTAACGGGGGGAGAATGTAACAACCGGCAAAAATAAGGTAATTCCGTACAGATTAATTAGTATATGATTAACGTAATTAAATGCAATTATGTGTGATTTAATTATCAAGGCCTTAGGAGATAGCAATTTCCAAATAGTGCATAGGAATGCATACGTTTAATGGTAAAACATGATTGGATCATGTGCGAATAAGCTATCCGGTATGGACGTTGGCAATTACCCGGTAATAATTAAATAAACGAAAAGGATCCCGGACACCCAGGATATAAAATAAAGGGTATTTTCATAAAATATAATGAGTTTTGGAACTCCAAAACCATAAATGGAAACGTCTTGTACAAATCTCCCGGTAACGAATAAAATGCGCGTACCGCACCCGATACGCGTATAACTCATAATTTCACCCGGCAAAAGCCTAAATAACCAATCAACGCTTAAATTAGACTATATTTAAGGGTTATTAAAGGTATTTTTAATGTCCGAATAACGCGGGATTAAAACCCGAAAAATACCCGAACGACACCCGAACGACGGGGATTAAACTTAACAAATATTGGGTAAATATTTGGAGTTGTGGACCCCACCTAAACCCACCAAGGGGCCGGCCTAATGGCCATGTAATCCTCTTGCATGTTGTTTTAATAATAACCTACAAACCTAGGATATCAAGCATGCATGGACAAGAATGGGTGTAAGACCTACCAAGTACAAAAGCATGCACAAGTTGTCCTATCTTGTAAGAAAATTTCGGCCCTATGGCCATGTAATCCAAGACAAAAATGCAATCTCATTATACCCTAGTACACACATGCATGTAAAAGATCTAGTGAAAGATTATGATGGATCACAATTATTTAGCAAAGATTTGCAAGAAAACTCCTACTCATACATACATATATACACGGCCACACACATATATTACACACATCCATCCAAGATCATATTGTACTTCTCAAAATCTCTTGAATCTCTAGTAATAATCACAAAATCCATGAAAGATTACATGTGATAAGGCTATATAGACATGTGTTAGAGACTTGGAGAAACAAAGCAAAACTCTCCTTCTTCTTTCTTCTTGAGCCGTGAGTTTCACCCTCCCATACACACATTCTTCTTTCAAGTTTTTACATCTCCAAATCACTCAAAACAATCCATCATCCAAACCCCTATTGTGTGTTTCAAGAGCTTGGAGCTAAACCACTTGGAAGAACACACTAAACCCCTCTCAAATCCAAGGTTTTGTCTTCCCTAGCCTTGTGCTAGTAGTAAGCTTCTTAATCTTGTTTTTGATTGTTATTATTCATGTATGTGTTCTTAGAAGCAAGTTGTACATGAAGGGTTTAAAAGGTGGTTTTGAACATAATCTTTAATAGGTTTTACATGTGTAAAATGGAAGATTAAAGATATGAAAATAAACCATGGATTTGTGGATGATGATGTATTAGTCTTGAAAATATATAAAGTTTACATAAAAGACTAAGTAGGATGATGTTTTGGTTAAGATTATGGAATGAACTTGAATATGTTATAAGTAACTTTAAATCATCTTATTATGATCATTCATGTTATAATATGTGGTAAAACATATTAGAAGTTCATAAATGAAGAAGATGGAAAATCTAAGTTAGCTTACTTAGATGAATGATATTTTGATAAAATGGACAAATACATAAAACACACATATAGTTGGTCTTCCATATGAAATACAAGACTAACATAAGTGTTTTGATACAAAAATAACTTACCAATAAAAAGTTGAATCTTCAAAGTTTACTATTTTGAGTGAAAAATGTTAACTTTGGAAGTTAGAGTGGAAAAATGCAACTTTTGGAAGTTAAGGGACTAAAGTTGTAACTTTGAAAGTTAGAGGACTAAAATGGATATTTTAGAAACTATTAGTCCAAAAATACAAGTATGGAAAGTTCGGTGTCAAAAATGTAAGTAATAAAGTCTAAGGATGATTTTTGTAAATACTAGTAGAAATACTTGGGTATTTTGTATAAAAGTGTATTTTTGAAAGTTATAAAAATACAAAGGGTTTTAAAATAAGGATTTTTATAAAATAGAGATTTTATAAAAATGTTAATCAAACTTGAGAAACTTATACAAAAATGAATACTTTTATATAAATGGGAATATAAAAGTATTGGAAGCATTTTTGTATCTAAGTTAACAAGTTGGGCTAAAATACAAACCTTCCAAGTAACATGGGTTAGAAATGTGGATAATATTTCTATAAAGCACATGTTGGGAAAGACTTGGAAGAATTAACTAATCGAGTTAAGATATCGAACTAAGACGCGTTAACAAACCGTACACGGACAAATCATGAGAAAAATGCCATTGCGGCAAGATGAGAAAATATATATTTTAGGAAGTAAAATATATATATACATGGGTGAAAACTAACAAACACTTTCCTAAGTGTTAAGGGAATTATTCGTGGGAGAAAAGTATAACATAAACAAATAAGACGTTAAACAAACGTATATACTTAACAAGAAAAATTACACATTTATATATATGTACGCTCGTCTCGGCAAAATTCTAGTATATCTACTTAATGGGAAAGTAGATATGTGGAAAGGAAAGCGCGACGAGTAGACAAGGATATATATATGTGTATGCCGTACCAACAAGATCCTAGTATATTTATTTGAATGGGAAAATAAATATACGGTATGGTGAGTTGAATCGGGTGTTAAGAATATACAATCGAACGACAAGATCTTAGCATATTTGTTTAAATGGGAAAACAAATGTGCGGCAAAGTGAGTCGGGTCGGGTGTTGAAATATATATTATATCGAGCGATGCGATCTTAAGTATAATTATTTAAATGGGAAAATAATTATATGTTAAGTGAAGTCGAGTCGATGATAATAAAATACAAGTTAAGGAAATATTAACAAGAGTAATATATAACTTGTAACACAAAGGGTAATGTAACGCCAACGAAACCTAGGATACGCGCTTAATTAAACGGGATTTGGAATAACTTGTGGTCGGGAGTTGGGTGTACAACTTGCCAAGGCACATGCACTATAGGAATAGTGACTCATACGTCCAGGACGTTTGTAGGTGCGAGACCCTCTATGCTATCTACCTAGTGAGCCAGACAGTGTTCAGGTGAGTTTCACGGCCCCATTTTACTGTTTTAACTGGGGGAAAGATATGTTTGTCAAATATTGTCACATGTTGAAAAGGTTTTCAAAGGATAAAATGTGATAAGTGGTATGATGAGTACTTGAGCAGTGATCGCCACTCGGGGTTGAGTCCTCTCTTCCGTAATCATTAATTCAGGGAAATGAAACCGAAAGAATATTTGGATAGTACTATTGGTGCCTGACAAGGCCCACCCCTAATCGATAGCGTCGATTATGCATCGGCGTATGCCTGGGGTGCACGTATTCTGAAATTAAGTCGTTGGGTTCCGAGGAACGACTTGGAGCGGGGCATTATTATTAGTCTTGGTTTGGTTATGGGGCTCAAGGGATTGCTCATCATTATAGTTTGTAGGAGCTAGCTACTCCTTACAAAGGCCACAAGTTGTGCAGGTTTCGCACATGTTGTAAAAACGGAATATCGATCGACAAGATCCTAGTATAATTACTTAATGGGAAAGTAATTATACGGTAAAGTGAGTCGAGTCGATGGTTGTGAAAATGTTATTGTTATGAAACTAAAACCTGTGAACTCACCAATATTTTATATATTGACGTCTTTTTAAACATATCTTTCAGGTAACTAAGTGCTGAATAGATATGGGGCTAGTGCGGTGGAATTCGGGATGTCGGATACTGGTCGGGGTTTCATTCATTGTTACCATCGGGTTGGAACATAAACGGAAATACCCCCACATTGAAACTTAATGTTCATCGTTTTAATGCTTTGTGCAATATTGTAACGAGATACTCATTTTCGACATTCTAATAAATTGATCTTTTCTAATTAAATATAGTTTGTGTTAATCTTGACTTTGATATGCTTTCGAGCGTTGCGCCACGTGTTTCCGCCATTGGCGTGGTGTGACAGAAGTGGTATCAGAGCCAAGGTTGTAGCGAACTAGCATTTTTGAAAAATCTAGACTATAACCAGTTTTGGCTCGAAAACGAAGTTTTCAAAAATAAAACACAACGAAATATTTTCAGAAAAGAAAGAAGATTGTACATGGATTGTACAAGGGGAAATTCCGACCGACTAGCCATGTGTGTCGATATATGAAGTATTAGAAAATGCGGATAAGATGTCTATGTTGCATAGGAATCCGATTTTCTAAGATTAAGTTAATACATATACGTAGTACGGATATTTTGCCAGTAAGGTTGTTGTGTCACGCTTCACATTAGTCCACACTCCTGCACCGATCACCGGTACCAGCCAAGAGGAAGGACACTGTGGTCTACGAGGAGCCTACCTGCTTGCCTGTAGACGGGATGATCGGAAGGACTAATCTCTATCGCGTTAATGGATGTCGCCACGTTGTTTGTGATTTGGAGGCGAAACTAGATCAAGTCTCTTGTTGTATGAAATCTCGGTTTTGGATCAGGAAGCTCGGAACTAGCGGGCAACAAGATTACCTGGCAACACAAATTATCATTACGGGTGCACACGTAATAATAGTTTGGGGTGCACGGTAACCTTGGTGGGCGCTAGGGCCGGGATTGGTGATCACTCCTTGTCTTAGTTGTTCTTGTTCTTTAGATTCAGTCTTAGTTTTGATTGACCAATGGGTTAAATGGGAGGTCTCGCCGATGTCCCTTTATTCTGATCCTAGCTAACCTAATAAGCTTTCTTCGACATTACCTTTATGGTACGAGCACGGAAGAGCTCGAACGTCTATTCATGAGAGAAATTTGACGTAAACCCACGCATTGGATAGTGACGGGAGACGAAAACTTCCTTGTATAGGAGTGGAATGTCTCCGCCACAAAGTTCTTCCAAAGGAGCGGGCATACGAGGATGCGCTGCCTACCGAAGAGATGAACGCCTGGAACGATGCGAGGAATGCTAAACTTGGAACCCAGTAAAGACTTAGGGTGCGTCCCTGCTAGGCTAGTGCGTCTAGAGAACGGGACCCTGCGTGGACTAAATATGAGACTCGTGGCCGTGTGCTGCGGTGTTATCATGGTGAATAAGTCATGTTCGACCTAACGCATGCCCAGGTTGTCTTCAAGGGTTGGGTATTTTTCTTCTCCAGTAGGAAGACAGAATCGAAGTTGCGGGATTAGGAAGCTTGATCATTGTTATCTGGAAGGCTCGATAGCCCTCGTCTGAATCGACAGTATTGGTTGTACCAATGCAGACATGGACTGATGGTGAAATCAGCATGCCATGTTGCACATCCGCGAGTCATAGGACTGTGATAAACTTCGACGATGTCAAGAATTTCGGGCACTAATCACGACCGCGGCATTGTTGCCAGTGTTATGATGATGGCGTATAGTAGAACAGCAAGCCCCAGTCGACATTTGGCGATGGACTCACTCGGAAGTGCATACGATTAACTCGTGGGAATCCACTACTCGATGTATTGAGTATTCAAGTGTGGATTAACAAACTTCGCAATAGCGCTGGATCGTGTTCGGAAGATGAATTGTGATGGACTCAGCATGTTGGTACTTGTGTCATACTACCTTCCTGAGGTACAAAGGTTATCATCAGACTCTTCTATCTACCTCCTGTTTGTTTTTCAAGGATTATTGGTAGTCTCGCTTCAGTCGAGGAAACGCCAGAGTAGATTCATTACATGTACTGTGTCTGAATCCGTCATAAATCCTAGAAAGTGGAACCACACTTTGGGAATCGTAATCGTAAGAGTGTTCTGTGATTGTCAGAATGTTGCAAGACGCTTTTGCTGACATTAAAATCCCCCTCGAAAATCGAACGACGGACTACTGGAAGTGGTCACGTTTATCTGGTAAACTTACCTATGGGACGGAAATCCCATTGCTCTTGTGGCAATAACATTCGTCACCCTCGTCATGACGACGAGACTAGTAATCTATTAGGGGCGGCAAATGACGCGAAGTGTTTTCCATCAATCCCCATAGATATTGAGACGTTGCGTCCCCTCGTTACGGTGATTTATAAACTAAGGTTGCAAGGTCCATTCGTTGTGGACACGGTGACCTGTCTAATCTCTTGCCGTATTTCGATACTCTCACGGCATGGCCTATCAGGAAGAAGGTTCACCGGCCTCGCTTGAGTGACAGAG
The DNA here is from genome assembly GCA_030844895.1 of Ambrosia x helenae. Taxonomy (NCBI): domain Eukaryota; kingdom Viridiplantae; phylum Streptophyta; class Magnoliopsida; order Asterales; family Asteraceae; genus Ambrosia; species Ambrosia x helenae. The sequence goes on along the minus strand of JAUTDX010001146.1, from coordinate 16,663 downwards.
AGGCATTCCAGCCAATTACTATCGGTGCTAGATAGCATGTAAGGAGACCCTAAAGAGAAGAATGACTCGGCTGGGTAGCCAGAGTCGGTATCGTTTTATTTTATCGTGGTGTATCGATAAATCGTGATCCTTCTACCTCTACTTGCTATGCTCGTTGTGACCACTACCCTTGTTATCGGGAAAAATGTAGGTTGGTTTCCAGGTCCTATGGATACCAGTCACCACACATATAATAGCTACGACGAGTTTAAGGCTCCAGTCGAGCCTGACGTTGTTGCTCCTATTATTATCCTATGGCTCAAGCGAATCCTGTTGGCGCTATTAAGTGTAGCTCTCGCTGAGTTTGTTGTTATCAGTGGTTCGATAGCACTTATCGAACTTGATGTCATCGTTTCTATATTTGTTGTTGAGTTCATTGTTGTCGTTGTCTGTACAGTCCATGTTGGGCTTGATGATGTTGTTCTATGGCTCTGCTCGGGTTGACGTTGTTAATTTTGAGGCTCCTGCAGAAGTGAATGATATTAACGAAGACGTCTCTATGACCCTTTCCAGGCCGCTATGACCATCTATGTGTCTTTGTGGAGTTTGTTGTTATTAATTCCATTCTCTTTGAGGCTTTCATTGAACTACTAGTTATCATTCCTTGGGCTCTTAGGAAGCCTAACATTGTCAATGGTTCTCAGGCCTCAGTGGAAACTGTCGATGTTTTTGTTGCCATTGTTTGAGTGACTCATAACAAGCCTATGGTCGTTCTCTCCATGAACAATATCGGCTTGAGAAGTCAGCCAAATTATGTGGAACCCGTCATTCCCATTTATGTTATGACGACTAATGCGCCAGCCAATCTAACCAAGTTCTACCATTGAGCCTATGGAGGTTAGGCCCAAGGCCGAAGGTACGAATGAAATTCCCACCTCCACAAGTGATCTGAGACGCACGGGGATGCGTGCCCACCATAACGGAGCTTTATGGTGGTGTGGACTATGGGATTCTCCATGTTGAGCGTCATATTGTCGCGTGCATTCGTGCTACTGTGTTACCCCCCCCAGCCATTGTGCATGCTTGCAGTTGCATTATTTTTGCTAGTTGCGTATCCAGGTGGTTACGCTGCATTGTCAATGATGCATTCCTGTTGTTTACTGCTCCTGCAGTAGTGTAGCCTTGCCATCGTATTTCTCTGTGTCGTACGGTTCCTATTGCGGCGTTGCCTTGTCGTCATACTTCTCTGTTGTCATGTTGCTCCTGTGTGGTGTTCCCTAGTTGATGTGCTTCGTGGATATGTTGCTGGCATTGCCATGTTGTTCCTACTGTCGTGTTGCTCAGAGGGCGTATTGCTACAGCTGTTGGATTACCTCGACGACGTGATGATTTGTCGTTTACATTGCTCTTGTTTCTCTCGGAATGGAGACATCACCTAAACCCCTCGTGCCGTCATTGTTCTATTTGTTTGATTATGTAGTGCCGACATTGATTATGTAGGATTTCAGGTGTCCAACGGACTTTCTAACAGTCGTGCTTAGACACTCTAGCCTTAGTGATTACGGGTGTATTTCCCTAAAGTCTGAATCTCGTGGTCGTCTGAGTAGGTGACCGAGTCATGTGCCGACCCCTGTATATGCTCACGCATTTCGTGAGCGGTACATCTTCAGGATCTGAGGCACCAGTGACGCTATGCCCAGCCCTAACCTTTTTGTGCAATTTGGTCGCCCAGCGATCGGTTATGCAAATCAATGTCGGGAAGAAACCCTGTGATCTACACGTGACAAGGCGAGACTTGCCTTCGTGATAAGGGATTTCGAATACGTCTCGAACCTGAAGGTATCGAGTAATTATGAGCGATATTATGATCTATACCTTTGGGACTAGCAAGAGTTGAAAGGTTCGATTCAATTATTGCTCACACCAGTGGATTCATTTGGAGTCATACGTACCATACTGATGATTATGGGAATACCGTCGTGGACCCACCCATGGGCGTGCATTGGTGAAGTCCCTGGTACATGATTAAGAGGTTTATGAACCCTGAATCCAGAAGGGCGTGCAGCATTATCTACTCTTTAAAGGTGCCACACTACTGGGTTGAGATGGTTGATCGTCTCGACCCATCGATTAATGTTGTTATTCCCTTGATGGAAGGTTTATCCTACTTTGGTGTCGTGGCGTAGATTCTTGGAACAATGGAATACAATTTCGACCTCGAGTCGATAGTGGTGTTCCCAGTCATCTTTAAGTAGCATTGCTCACACTAGAGCAAAACCCCTTATCCTTGATAGACGCTGTTAGAGGCACCATGGTAATGTGAGCTGCCAGGTCAGGGCGTATGGCACCGGACTAATCAGGACGAGCTTGAAGGCTTACATATTCCGCCCATATGTGTGACTACTGAGGCATTGAATGGGATGCCTTGTGGGAAGGCTCAGGACTATTACTTGTGGTACGATATCAGTCGCTCGCTTGTTTAAGTAACGACTTGAGCGCATGAAGCCGTCAAGCCAAATGTGAAATCTATGCTAAATGCATGCATCTATGGCCCGATTTCACCATTTACATAAAAAGATTCCGAAAGGATGGAACCTTCGATGAATGAGGGTTTTGGTTTCAGGACTCCTTTCACTCAGATCTCTGCATAAGATCTGAAGGTCAATGTAGGGGCATGTGGCCTGTACTATTCGGAATTGATTTACTAGGTTGCTATTGACGATAGAACACTAGTGCCCATGAAGCACATATAACAGAACTGGTACTGGATACCCATGGTTGGGTAGCTACTGGTGTTCTGTATACTTGTCGCAATGGGGGCCAACGTGTTGATATGTCATAATAAACCTTATACGTTGTTCATTGCGACAACAATTTATGATGTTTCATATAACTCTTTTCGGTATAGACCCATGTGCTGGAAGCATCTTGTCGTTGGTGATGAGTCGACTCGTTCTACTCGAGGATTGTGGAATTGTACGGCCCGGGCGCCATGTATACACTGCTTAATGTAAGAGGACTGAGGGGTGAAAGCGACGCAAAAACTTTCGACCTCCATCAGTCCACAATAAGCGTCCTAGTACCATTAACCACAATTACTCAGGAGGAAAGCAGCAATTCAATACCCAGAGGATTCTACGGAAATAAAGTCCCATTCTGAATGTGATTGTTCGGTCGACAAGAACCTAGTATATTTATCTTAATGGGGAGGTAAATATACGGTAAAGTGAGTCGAGCCGAAGGATAAATAAAATGGGATACCCGACGAGGTTTCCAAGGGGACTTTTATGTGATGCGGTAAGATCACCTGTTTGACATCACCATGACACCCGAGGTGTCCCGGGGTCAGATGTGACCCAAGTGATGATCGATTGTTGCTTGGAGCCCTCTCGTTCCGTACTCATCTGTGGCTTCGAGATGAGGCATACGGACAGTTACCTATACTCTCGGAGAGAGTTGTGGCTAGACACCGAATTGCCAACTTACATTATATCGGATTGTAGTGGTCACTCTACCTCAAGTTCGACAAACTTTGTACACAAGCATGGGATACTCAATTTGAGACGAGTATGGTTTGTCATTCTCGGACAAATTGAATGTACTTGACGGAATTGTTCCGTGTTGACACGATTGATGTTCGTGGCAGATCAAACCCATGAGCTTCCTCACCAAAAATTCCTATGTGATAGGAATTAGCATCCCAGTGTTCGGGGTGTACTACTCAAAGCCCTTGGAGGGCATACGTGTAAATCTCCAGTGCGTCGATTGACAGACGGAGATAGATACATAACCTGGTTTAGGTTATTCGGGAGATGGCCAGTAGATCTTGCAGATTAAGAGCTGTTCGGATGAGATGCGAACCTATTAAGAAGTCATGCAGATAAGGCGAAGGCCTTAAGAACTTCGGTCTAATAATAGGTTTTCACTAAGAGTCATACTTCGAGAAGGTGTCAATAAGCTTAGAGATTGTGGTAGGCCAAGTTCCTAATACTTCGATGGTACGGAGATATCAATCGAAATTGGTCTCGAAATGACTAAGCTCGGACTATCGTAAGAGCTTGGTGGAACTCTAGGTGAATCCTGCAAGCCCAGACTGAGGAAGTTTTGGTCAATTCCTCGGCCGGCGGAAGTCCGGTTGACAATAAGCTCTACGATTTCGGGAAAACCGATAGATATGCCAAGATGGGATGACCAAGAGCTTAGTCGTAGTTGAACTATGACACTGTGTTTGATAGAGCACTAAGCGTGAGCCGAGCATGAATCTGGGCTCACTAGGAAAGAGGAGATCTCATGAAGCGCAAACACCCCGCCCTGTTCAAGGATACTATTGTGATGGGTAACTTGAATTGAATTCCGGGACGGAATTCTCTTAACGGGGGGAGAATGTAACAACCGGCAAAAATAAGGTAATTCCGTACAGATTAATTAGTATATGATTAACGTAATTAAATGCAATTATGTGTGATTTAATTATCAAGGCCTTAGGAGATAGCAATTTCCAAATAGTGCATAGGAATGCATACGTTTAATGGTAAAACATGATTGGATCATGTGCGAATAAGCTATCCGGTATGGACGTTGGCAATTACCCGGTAATAATTAAATAAACGAAAAGGATCCCGGACACCCAGGATATAAAATAAAGGGTATTTTCATAAAATATAATGAGTTTTGGAACTCCAAAACCATAAGTGGAAACGTCTTGTACAAATCTCCCGGTAACGAATAAAATGCGCGTACCGCACCCGATACGCGTATAACTCATAATTTCACCCGGCAAAAGCCTAAATAACCAATCAACGCTTAAATTAGACTATATTTAAGGGTTATTAAAGGTATTTTTAATGTCCGAATAACGCGGGATTAAAACCCGAAAAAAATACCCGAACGACACCCAAACGACGGGGATTAAACTTAACAAATATTGGGTAAATATTTGGAGTTGTGGACCCCACCTAAACCCACCAAGGGGCCGGCCTAATGGCCATGTAATCCTCTTGCATGTTGTTTTAATAATAACCTACAAACCTAGGATATCAAGCATGCATGGACAAGAATGGGTGTAAGACCTACCAAGTACAAAAGCATGCACAAGTTGTCCTATCTTGTAAGAAAATTTCGGCCCTATGGCCATGTGATCCAAGACAAAATGCAATCTCATTATACCCTAGTACACACATGCATGTAAAAGATCTAGTGAAAGATTATGATGGATCACAATTATTTAGCAAAGATTTGCAAGAAAACTCCTACTCATACATACATATATACACGGCCACACACATATATTACACACATCCATCCAAGATCATATTGTACTTCTCAAAATCTCTTGAATCTCTAGTAATAATCACAAAATCCATGAAAGATTACATGTGATAAGGCTATATAGACATGTGTTAGAGACTTGGAGAAACAAAGCAAAACTCTCCTTCTTCTTTCTTCTTGGAGCCGTGAGTTTCACCCTCTCATATACACATTCCTTTCAAATTTTTACATCTCCAAATCACTCAAAACAATCCATCATCCAAACCCCTATTGTGTGTTTCAAGAGCTTGGAGCTAAACCACTTGGAAGAACACACTAAACCCCTCTCAAATCCAAGGTTTTTGTCTTCCCTAGCCTTGTGCTAGTAGTAAGCTTCTTAACCTTGTTTTTGATTATTATTATTCATGTATGTGTTCTTAGAAGCAAGTTGTACATGAAGGGTTTAAAAGGTGGTTTTGAACATAATCTTTAATAGGTTTTACATGTGTAAAATGGAAGATTAAAGATATGAAAATAAACCATGGATTGGTGGATAATGATGTATTAGTCTTGAAAATATATAAAGTTTACATAAAAGACTAAGTAGGATGATGTTTTGGTTAAGATTATGGAATGAACTTGAATATGTTATAAGTAACTTTAAATCATCTTATTATGATCATTCATGTTATAATATGTGGTAAAACATATTAGAAGTTCATAAATGAAGAAGATGGAAAATCTAAGTTAGCTTACTTAGATGAATGATATTTTGATAAAATGGACAAATACATAAAACACACATATAGTTGGTCTTCCATATGAAATACAAGACTAACATAAGTGTTTTGATACAAAAATAACTTACCAATAAAAAGTTGAATCTTCAAAGTTTACTATTTTGAGTGAAAAATGTTAACTTTGGAAGTTAGAGTGGAAAAATGCAACTTTTGGAAGTTAAGGGACTAAAGTTGTAACTTTGAAAGTTAGAGGACTAAAATGGATATTTTAGAAACTATTAGTCCAAAAATACAAGTATGGAAAGTTCGGTGTCAAAAATGTAAGTAATAAAGTCTAAGGATGATTTTTGTAAATACTAGTAGAAATACTTGGGTATTTTGTATAAAAGTGTATTTTTGAAAGTTATAAAAATACAAAGGGTTTTAAAATAAGGATTTTTATAAAATAGAGATTTTATAAAAATGTTAATCAAACTTGAGAAACTTATACAAAAATGAATACTTTTATATAAATGGGAATATAAAAGTATTGGAAGCATTTTTGTATCTAAGTTAACAAGTTGGGCTAAAATACAAACCTTCCAAGTAACATGGGTTAGAAATGTGGATAATATTTCTATAAAGCACATGTTGGGAAAGACTTGGAAGAATTAACTAATCGAGTTAAGATATCGAATTAAGACGCGTTAACAAACCGTACACGGACAAATCATGAGAAAAATGCCATTGCGGCAAGATGAGAAAGTATATATTTTAGGAAGTAAAATATATATATACATGGGTGAAAACTAACAAACACTTTCCTAAGTGTTAAGGGAATTATTCGTGGGAGAAAAGTATAACATAAACAAATAAGACGTTAAACAAACGTATATACTTAACAAGAAAAACTACGCATTTATATATATGTACGCTCGTCTCGGCAAAAATTCTAGTATATCTACTTAATGGGAAAGTAGATATGAGGAAAGGAAAGCGAGACGAGTAGACAAGGATATATATATGTGTATGCCGTACCAACAAGATCCTAGTATATTTATTTGAATGGGAAAATAAATATACGGTATGGTGAGTTGAATCGGGTGTTAAGAATATACAATCGAACGACAAGATCTTAGCATATTTGTTTAAATGGGAAAACAAATGTGCGGCAAAGTGAGTCGGGTCGGGTGTTGAAATATATATTATATCGAGCGATGCGATCTTAAGTATAATTATTTGAATGGGAAAATAATTATATGTTAAGTGAAGTCGAGTCGATGATAATAAAATACAAGTTAAGGAAATATTAACAAGAGTAATATATAACTTGTAACACAAAGGGTAATGTAACGCCAACGAAACCTAGGATACGCGCTTAATTAAACGGGATTTGGAATAACTTGTGGTCGGGAGTTGGGTGTACAACTTGCCAAGGCACATGCACTATAGGAATAGTGACTCATACGTCCAGGACGTTTGTAGGTGCGAGGCCCTCTATGCTATCTACCTAGTGAGCCAGACAGTGTTCAGGTGAGTTTCACGGCCCCATTTTACTGTTTTAACTGGGGGAAAGATATGTTTGTCAAATATTGTCACATGTTGAAAAGGTTTTCAAAGGATAAAATGTGATAAGTGGTATGATGAGTACTTGAGCAGTGATCGCCACTCGGGGTTGAGTCCTCTCTTCCGTAATCATTAATTCAGGGAAATGAAACCGAAAGAATATTTGGATAGTACTATTGGTGCCTGACAAGGCCCACCCCTAATCGATAGCGTCGATTATGCATCGGCGTATGCCTGGGGTGCACGTATTCTGAAATTAAGTCGTTGGGTTCCGAGGAACGACTTGGAGCGGGGCATTATTATTAGTCTTGGTTTGGTTATGGGGCTCAAGGGATTGCTCATCATTATAGTTTGTAGGAGCTAGCTACTCCTTACAAAGGCCACAAGTTGTGCAGGTTTCGCACATGTTGTAAAAACGGAATATCGATCGACAAGATCCTAGTATAATTACTTAATGGGAAAGTAATTATACGGTAAAGTGAGTCGAGTCGATGGTTGTGAAAATGTTATTGTTATGTAACTAAAACCTGTGAACTCACCAATATTTTATATATTGACGTCTTTTTAAACATATCTTTCAGGTAACTAAGTGCTGAATAGATATGGGGCTAGTGCGGTGGAATTCGGGATGTCGGATACTGGTCGGGGTTTCATTCATTGTTACCATCGGGTTGGAACATAAACGGAAATACCCCCACATTGAAACTTAATGTTCATCGTTTAATGCTTTGTGCAATATTGTAACGAGATACTCATTTTCGACATTCTAATAAATTGATCTTTTCTAATTAAATATGGTTTGTGTTAATCTTGACTTTGATATGCTTTCGAGCGTTGCGCCACGTGTTTCCGCCATTGGCGTGGTGTGACAACAAATGCCTATGAAGACGAAGACAGAACCGCCTTCAGAACAGACAGAGGGGTTTATTGCTACACCAAAATGTTGTGACAACCGGTAAAAATCAGATATTACTCGGAAAATATAAGGTATTACATATGAGATGTATTTATTGGTGAATCGAAACCTTTTAGGGAAATATTAGCCAAGTGTAAGAATCTTAGAAGCTTTCACATTACTCTGACATGAATTCTCCGTGTTAAGCTATGGCAAACGCCAGACTAACTGTAGAAGGTCTAATTTTGACCTGTAAGGCTTGATTGAGTATGAAATATTATTAGGACTAGTGATAGTCATAATGAGCGGTTTTAAACCTCCTAAGTTTAATAGCCTGCGATTTAGAGATAGAGTGCGAAACTAAGACTCGATACAATAGGAAGCTCTAAAATAACGAATTTAGTTAGAAACGGATGATTTAATTGGGAAAAAGGGTACGAGTGACCAAGAGGGTAAAAACCTTGAATCATTAATATATAGGGGTTTTTATAAATTGAGAGGAGGGTGTCTTATGTTAAAGTTTTATAAAAAAAATAACACCCAACCCCCCCCCCCCCCCCCCCCCACCTTACGGTCACCGCCCCCTCCCCCAATCAAATATTATTGTTGTTGTTGTTGTTGTTATTATTATTATTATTATTATTATTATTATTATTATTAACCTACAATCCCAATACAAATACCCCCATCCCCACACACTTACACCATCTCTACACACACATAAACTCTCCAAATCCCTCTTCCTTTCCTCTCCATAACCGAACCCTTCCCATCTCTCCATTATTGTTTGTGTTTTGATTATTTCTTCAAGAATCAAGCATGAATCAATAAGTTCTTATGTGTTTTTATCAAAATCTTCCAAGAATCCAAGAGTTTAGAGCAAGAAACCTTGTTTCCATGAGTTATAAAGGTGAGTTTCTTGAATAAAAATGTTGATTAAAAAAACCTATTATTTTTCTGTTTTGATTCAAGTTTCACCAAACATTCAAAGATTTTGGAATAAAAATTGATAAAACAAATATTGGGGAATGAGAGAAATGGAAAAGGTGATGTAAATATGTGTGTATGTGTTTCGTAAATATATATATATATATATATATATATGTATGTATATATGAACCGTGTATGTGTGTATGTATGTGGAAGTAATTGCATTGTTCAATAAAATGTTTAGATCTTTGGATTTTATGAACATGCAAGGGAGTTATTTAATAGACCATGAACCTGAATTAAAATGAAGTTTAGTTGTTCTTGGTGATTTAGATAAATGGTATAGGGATGAGCTAAGTAAAAAGTAGATCGATTGATTAATAGATTCATGTTTCTACTAAGATTTATGATGGAATTTGAATAATGTTACACTTATTCTAAGATCTGATTGTAAATAAGTTTTACGGGTTTTTATGAAACCAATATAGTGCAAAACAAGTTTGAGTACACGCTAGGGAGACCTTGCATGTACGATCAAGACGCGTATTTTGGCTTAAAACGCCAAAATACGAACTTGTGATACAATAATATCAAAACTGAGTTAGATCAGGTCTTTGTAGGATATATTGATGTAAAAACAAGTGTGATAAAGTGAATATGAATTACCTAAGTTAGAAACCTTTGAGTAATTGTGATAAATGCGCAAAAAAACGTAGTTTTCGACAATTTATACCCATTAGGACACCCAACTTCAGGTCTGATATAAAACAGCTTGATTAGAGTCAAAATGAGTATAAAAGTCATTATTTAAGGTACATTATATGTTCACCTTAACAACGAACGATTACAGTGCAATACTATGTCGCAAAAGTCTTCGAAATGCGAGTTTCGAGGCATAGAGTAGTCACAACTTATGGATAATCTGGAACAACAAATTAGATTTATTTGTTAAGTTGCATGTATACTCTAAGGACTAACTAGAACTTATAAGTCAAACATAAGTTAACTCGAGGTATCGAAAGATTACTAGACATGAAAAAATTGCTCGAATATGCATGATTGTGTTTTATGATGAAGCAACGTGAATTATGTTAATAAGGTTGTAATAAATTATTGGATACGAGCACAAATGATATATGAATGAATAAATATGTATAAAAGGACTCAAGAAAATGAGTGTATATTGTTATATGTGAACACACGAAATCTAAAGTTTGATCAAACATCTAATCACAACGGGATAAATGGGTGGATGATAAATGGAAGCAGAAACTATTGATAATTGAATAATGAAAGTTCGGTGAAATGCTTGATTTAACTTAGGATAATTGCTAAACAACCCTATATACATTTAGGGCTAGTTTGGTAAAAGAGCGTGACACAGATTCGAAGACATTGTGATTGCAACATAAAGGTGAGTTCACGGCCCCTTTTCTTTTTAAATGTTTTTTAATGTTTTATAAATCGGGGGATTAACATGATTGTATGATTAGTTAGGACTATAAACATAGAACATTTGATGGCCTTAGGTTCGTGTGCACCGGTGGAACGTTTACGTGACAACAGTGTCCCGGCAGGTTGACACCCTCCCAGCACTTCTTAATCATTAGCTCTTAGCCTAGAGCCATTGTTTATATTGTAGATCTATTGGGTTGACGCCCCTTTTTCCTGGCTAGCAAAAGCGATGCCTTATGGGAAAAGAATGTAAGCTCCAAAAGGCTCCTCTTGGACTAGAGGTCACCACGGGAACAAAGTTATTGTTTGATTAGGAGCCTTTGGATACGTCATACTTGTAGGTCTTAGCTAGCCTACATGGTTCTCTTTTTAGTACTAATCGATCATACATTTTCGTTAAACTTAAAAGTTTACTTATTACCTTTAAACTTGTGAACTCGCCAACATATTGTTGATATTTTTAAGCATGTTTTCAGGTATGAATTAATGGAGCTTTTGTGAGAGTGGGTTTAGCATGCACTGCATTTGGACATGTTGATTGGGACCTTAAACTATGAAACTTATGTTTTACTATCTTTTATTTAAATAAATTGTAAAACACTACTTATCTAATTTCGCTCCATCTTGGCTATGACATATTTTTAAAACTTTCTTAGACGAAAAGCTTAAATGTGTTGGGCTAGAGGGTGGTTGCAAGATGTCCATGCGTATACTCAAGTGATTTGCTAAACTTTGTGGTAACAAATTCAGTTACCTCATGACTAGTATTCCGCTGTGCGCTGTCGGGGTGTGACAAATGCCATTTGGTCTTAAAAACACAGGCGCCACTTACCAACGCCTCATGGACCAGGCTTTTATAAACCAAATCGGCGTCAACTTGGAAGTATATGTCGACGATCTCGTCATCAAAAGCCGCGAAGAGGACACCATGCTACTGGATATACAACGCACCTTCGATCAACTGCGCGACATCAAGATGAAATTCAATCCAGGCAAGTGTTCCCTCGGAATTGAAGAAGGGAAATTTTGGGCGTCAAACCAAACCCAGAAAAAGTTCAAGCCATTCAACGCATGCCTTCCCCCAACTCAATCAAAGACGTTCAGACGCTCGTGGGGCGCCTAGTCGCCCTCAACCGCTTCCTGTCAAACTACGCATCTAAGTCTTTTCCTTTCTTTCATACACTCCACAATGTACTAAAAAAGACACAGTTCCGCTGGACTCCGGAGGCGGAACTGGCTTTTCGTGAAATGAAACGGTGTTTGACTTAGTTACCGACTCTTACAACGCCTCTACGAGAAGAACTTCTGACGCTATATCTATCCGCGTCTGACACCGCGATAGGCGCAGTACTTCTGGTAGATCGCAACAAAGTCCAAACTCCAATTTACTATATCAGTTGCACACTTGCCGACGCAAAAACAAGATACTCCACTCTGGAAAAACTTGTTCTAGCGCTCGTACACGCATCTAGGCGTCTGCGACGATACTTTCAGGGACACCATATTCACGTCCTCACAGACTATAGAATCAACACCGTCCTATCCAAATCAGAATTATCTAGCCGCTAGGCCAAGTGGGCAATCGAGCTAAGCGCCACACCATCATTTACAAGCCGAGACCTAGCAATCAAAGGGCAAGTTCTCACAGACTTCGTTGCCGAATGGAATGAGAAAAAAAACAGGGGGGGGGGGTCGGTGGTGACGTCAGGTGGTGGTTGTGGCAATTGGTTCTGTGGTAGAGGTGGGTGGTGGTGGTGGTCAGTGGTGATGAAGGGGACAAAGGGAATGGAATGGGAAAAAAGGGGGTTGGATTGAATGAATTTTGGGGTTTTTAGAGGGAATGGAATGGATGAGGTAATGGATGATTCCATTACCTTTGACCAACCAAACACTTTTTATTTTATTCCATCGTAATGCTCCATTCCATTCCGCCTCTCATTCTGCATACCAAACGCTACCTTACTATTCATGAACTTCTGTTTTTAATATATAGGATAAGATAATAAGTTGTAAACATTAATTTTTATTATTTATATTTTTAAACATTAAACTCCCTCCGTCCCATTTTAAATGTCTATTTTTCTACTTTTTGTTGTCCCAAATTAAATGTCCATTTGTAAGCAATTTTCAATTTTGCCCATAAATGACAAAAGACAATCAAAGATTTGAAATAATAACTTGAGGATATTACTGTCATTTTACAACATACAATTAAGGATTTCTTAATCTATGTGTTTGTGGGCCCATGACATCTAAAATGGGACGGGAGTGGTATAATGTTTGTGTTTTTTTAAAAATTTATAAAAGGGTGGATCTATACGCTCTATATCACCCAAAATAGAGCGTATAGAAAACGGCTGGTGTCCAAATAGATTCTGTGGGTGTTTAAGTAGACAGAGCCTTTAAATATAGAGATTGACACGCATTACACTGACCGAAATAGATTCCTAATAAGAGGGTGTTTGGCTCTCCTTATTTCCACCCACTTATTCAAAAAGTCATAAGTTGTTTTTAAAAATGTTTGGATGGTGGGTTGAAAATGACTTTTTAGGTTTAAATAAGAGGAAGAGGAGGTGGAAAAGGACTTTTTCAAAAAGTTAGTTATTGTGTTAACTTTTTAAAAAAGAGATAAGGAGATGGAAAAACAGACAAGTTAGAGCATTCACATCCTCTCCATCAAATCTCCTCCATCAAATTACACTAAAAATTACTACTTCATCCTAAATCTTCTCTCTCTCCTAATTAAAATAATAATACTTTTTTTTTCATACTTTTATCATTTTATTTTCTTTATCCCTCACTCACAACCACTTACAAAAAATATTAAATATATATAGGGGGTGAACAGTAGCTTTTCAAATATAGGGTGTGAACAGTGATTTCACCAAATATTTTCTCTCTCCTCCACTCACACCCCACCCCATATAATTTGAGGTAACCCCTCACATAATTTGGTGGACGGGATGTGAATGCTCTTATATGAGCATTTACATTCCCTCCACCAAATCTCCTCCATCAAATTACCACTAAAAATCACTAATTCACCCCTTAAATTTTCTCTCCTAATTAAAATAATAATATTTTTTCATATTTTTTTATTATATTTTCTCTTCTCACTCACAACCACTTACAAAAATATTAAACAAATATAAGGGTTAACAGTAGGTTTTTAAATATAGGGGTGAACAGTGCTTTCACTAAATATTTTCTCTCTAATCCGTTCACAACCAGTCACACCCCCAATCTAATTTGAGATGTGAATGCTCCAAGTTATAGACTTTTAGGGCGTCGAATTAGCACGATAGTAAATTTACCAAACAGTAGAAAACATCCAATAGTAGCTCTCGTGAATCTCTCGAACGTTTGCAAGTGGAATTGATCTCCTTGGAATTTACTCAAACAGTGGAAAACTTTCTCCTCGTAAATATCTTAACTATTGCAACTGAGTAAGAAATTAATCTCCTGATTCCTGAAAGGCTTGTCTTGCTTTTGATTGCAGGCTGTAACCCACTCAGACAGGTATTATCTCTTATCAATTTTCCAATGTTAACACATGGGTCAGTTTTTGTTTTGCTGCTGATTACAATTTTGCTATTAAGATGTAACCTTTAATTGAAGCAACATGTGGAAGTATGCCAGGTGTTCGATGAAATGTTATATTGAATTTGGAAATATTCTTTGAAAAATGATATTCATTCATACAAGTTATGTTTTATTTTTTAAGTTAAACTCCCGTGGTGACCGCCTTTGGCCTCAATGCAAGGCGCATTAAAACCGAGAGCTTTTTTATGCGAGACGTATAGTATAAAAATACAAACTTTTAGAGGTGTTAAAATTTGTTTTAGGTTGATTTAAGGCTTGTTTAAGGTTGGTCTAATTGTTTCAGACGTGTTCGGATGATTTTGGCCGGAATTTGGCCTGAAAAAAATGCATTTGAGGGCCTGAAAAGTGGGCCTAGGCGAGTGCCTGTGTGAGCTTTGACAACAGAGCTCGAGGCTGTGCCTTGTGTACTTATAGGTACAAAATGGTTAACATTAGCATATTGTAGGAGGCTAATATGTTTAAATAATTAAAGGGACGAGGTAATTATGAAAGGTGTACTTTATAAAAAAGGTTGATACGTAAAACAGATGACTAAGGTCTAAGGTACAACTTTTGGTTGTAAATAAAGCTTATTTGGTTGTGCATAAAGCAATAGCTAGCGTATGTGGTGCACGCACTTGGTGTTTTGGCGACCTATTACGCGTCGGAGCGCCTCACACACTTTTTTAAACATGCTTAGCGTAAGGCGTGGACATGGTCATCATAAATGCAAGGCCATCATAAAAAAAGTGTCAAAAAGAATGTATATGTATAAATAATGTAGTAGCTCAACTATTAAACAAGCTATTGACCTACAGTAGCTATATTTAGACATACATGATACGTGATTACAATAATACATCCAGTTAGGACTTATAGTTATGTTGTAACCCTTTGCATTGTTGTAGCTTATACATATGGACGCTTACGTATTCTGAAAGTATACATACTAATGTAGAAACATAGCATACTGATTCTATACGTACCAACATACATCATAAAATTATAGTTACATAAGGTTAAATTGAAGAAAGTACATACTAACATACATGTCTGACCCATATGCTTCAGTACAGAGTTCTTTTATATTTTATATCTTAAAGAGTGTATGGCTTTGTATACAAGGTGATTTTGTGTGGATAAATTAGCACAAGACTTGCATTAAAGAAGCAATACTTGAGTTGGCTAACAGTTGGACTGAAAAAAAAAAATAAACAAATACAAATTTCTACACATTTATATTAGTTTATGAGATTTGTTATTTCCTACTAGCTTTTGTGACCGACTCCTTTTTCTTATGTGCTGCATTGTCGGATGGATAATTAGGCGCGTAAAAATAACATTTCTTTTGTTGTTTTCTAAACCATCTTAATGAATTTGCATTCATATTTCAGACAATGCATCCTAATATTTAGACATGGTTTTTGAATTTCAGCTTCTTGCACGTGTAAAAACAGCGAACTACTGCTGGCTTCGCCTCTAGATAAACTTCTTCGAAAATCCTTAAGGGTTAAACTCGTTAAAATCAATCAAGTCAGTCCATGGACTCATTACCACAATGGGATCAAGCTTACCCCCAAAGCACATTTTTCCACAACAAACTTATCTCTGTTTACACATCCCTGGGTTATATATCTGTTGCCTGTAAAGTGTTCGATGAAATGCCTCATAAGAATGTTGTCTCTTACAACACCATGATTAGCACTTACAGTCGTGATGATAATGTAGAGGAAGCTTGGAGTTTGTTTTCTGAGATGAGAAATTTTGGGTTTGTTCCGACCCAGTTCACTTATGGTAGTCTATTCTCATGTAACTCGTTAGGCGTTGATCAAGGACTTTATATGCAAGCGGTGGCCATGAAGAGTGGGCTTCTCTTTGCTGATTCTTTTGTAGGAACTGCTTCGTTGGCTTTCTTTGGTAGGCAAGGTTGCGTTAATGAAGCAGTCAAGGTCTTTGATGAAATGCCTTCCAAGAATCCAGTGACGTATAATGCAATGATATCTTTGTTTGGACAGCAGGGATATACTAAGGAATCTATGATGATGTTTGTTGAGCTCTTGAAGGCTGAAATATCGTTATCCGAATCTACATTTGTCGGTGTTTTATCTGGACTTCGATCCGAAGTTGACCTAGATTCAGGTGAAACAACTACACGGGCTGGTTATTAAGTTCGGATTGTTAAGTGAAGTTTCAGTTGCCAATTCTCTTGTTAACATGTATGGGAAGTGTGCAAGCATATTTGTTTAACAGAGAAAATGTTTAGTTTGGTACCCAACCGAGACTTGGTGAC